>CM028908.1:27083102-27345602 GCA_016801845.1 Polydactylus sextarius
TCAGGTCTCATTCTGGGGCTTTTATTTAGAAAAATAGAAAAACGGAAGTAACTTTACTGCTGAACATTGACTAAAATAACTGGTAAAATGCTATGTGGTTGTCGTCGTTTCCTTCCGTTTTCTCTCGAATCAAGTCTTCATTAGTCCTGGATCCTCATCACCTCTGGTGGATTAATCATCGTCTGTTTTTATGATAAAAGTTTCAGTTTATTGAAGATTTTAACCACTAACGTGTCTGTTAACAAGTAACTAGTTGTTTCCTCAAACTAAACATCAACATGTTGCTGGTGAACATCTTCTCTCTTCTCTGCATCTTGGTCTCGGTGTCACCAGGACTTGGACGAGGTGAGAAACAACGTTCATTTACAGTAAAAACAGACTTGAAATTAAACAGCGACTTTCAGACCAGCACCGGACCTGGTCTAATGTGGTCTAATGTGGTCTGATGTGGACTTGACCTGATTATTGATCAGAGTTGATCTTGAAATCAATTTATTTTCAAACTAAATTGATGTAAATGTGATGGTAACAATCAGTCACTGAGCTCCTTGTTTTCTGATGTTTGTAAAAACATTGTCACTTTATTGTGTAACAACTTTTCAAACGTCTTTTCTGCTTCTTCACTGACTTTCACAAACTCACTACATCGTTCCCCTCCCAGTACATAGAGGAGAGAAACTGAAACTAAAGTATCGATGTACACTGGACTGATCATCCCCCCTCGTTGTAGGGCTGTAATCAATAAAGAAATTCTTGGTCGACTGAAGCCCTGAAATTTCAACTAATGAACTTAATTACACACTCAGAGTCTGTCTAGACAGTTGTTTTTTCCCACTGACACTGAACATCAGAGCTGCTTGAACCACGAACAGATTAGAAAACTGGTAGAAAACTTTATTTAAATATGAATGGAAGAAAAACATCCTGTGTATTTCTTTTTTCAGTAAACTGACTTTTCCAGTAACACTTTGAGTGGTTGGACAGTGATTCTCAGAATGAAGATGTGATGCAGCCAAAATCCCTGTGTTACCTGATGTGTTGTTGAACCTGATTCTTCTCTATTTAAACATAAAAGATTAAACAGGTCCAGTCAGAGTGGATCTACCAGAAGGAGAAACCCTGCTCTCTTGACTGGAAGAAAATCTTTAACTGGATCAGAGATGTGACACTAATCACATTGAGGTCTTTATATATGAGGCCGGCAAGATTTACGGTAACGGACGTCCAGGTCAGGATCCACGGTTCAAAGGATGAGTCTGGTTCTTTCCAGAAGAACTGAGGAACAGCAACGCCTCCATAAAGATCCACAAGACAAAGATACAGGACAGTGGAATCTACAGCTGCATTTTTCCACAATTTAATCACCAAGAATTCAAGATTGAGCTCGTTGTTGGTGAGAACTTTGATAAAACACTGAATTTATTTTTCTGCCGTCGTCTGAGTTCATGTCTGACTCCAGCTGCTGTTTCTTGTCCATTCAGTCTGATTTAACCACTGACAATGAGCAACAGGTTGAAAGTAGAACCATCACATCAGTAATTTAATATCAACAAGCTTCACTGTTCTTCACTTCATAGTCACTTTGGATAAAAGTATGTGTCAGATGACTGAATGTTACTGTAACAATCACTGTGCTTTATTAGTTTTCATTTCTGTCTTTCAGTAAAGGTCATGAGAGACAGATCAGGAGAGATCGAAGGTGAGGATGATGTCACTGTTACTGCTCATTTGTAGCCATAATGTCCCTGATAACATTTGATTGGACAAAGTTAAAAAATTAAAGTAATTGATCACAATCTGACATCATCAAACTGAACAAGATCATTCATAATTAGAAGAATAAAAAGTTTAATGTGCAGCTTTTTCAGGGACATTATGACTGTGACTTGACTGATTGAATCTCAGTAATTTCTTTAACCATCAACTCTCATTTACATTTTTATTTCTAGTCTTGTAATTGTCTCATATAATCTGTTGTTCACAGGTGCAGCTCCAAGACCATATGTTACAATACTTGATCAAACCAATGACTGGTCACTGCTTCAGTGTGAAGTTCAAGGAGCTTCACCACAACCAGATGTTCAGTGGCAGGACAGTGATGGAAACACTCTGACTGCTGAGGAGCCACAGGTCACAACAGATGGAGAGCGATACGATGTTATCGTCAATGTTAAAGTGACCGAGACGGACACATATCGATGTGTAGTCACACAGAAGGAAATCTACCATCAGACTCAGGCTGCAACCTCGTGTATATTCATGGTCAGTGATGTTTTAATCTTATTTCATGGTTCAGTTTTCCTAAATGAGTGTTTTCAGAGTGAACACAGTGAATTTTCTCTTAGTATTTATTTCACAGTCTTTTTTCAGACTGAAGACAAATCAGATGAGTTTCTCAGATCAGATGTTTAGGACAAACTGTCCACACTGTCTGCACACACATCACCAACCATCTGCACAGGTTGCTGTAGTAACCACGTAGGTGTCAGTATCTACGTATACGTCTCTCTGGATGTGATGATGTTATTGTGTGTTACGTTGTCAGTGACTCTAAAGACAGTTTGAAATGTGGTTTGAGCAGCCAGAGCGTCCAGACTGAGACACATCTGTAGAGATCAGACTGGAATCACATTTCAAACCAACTCCACATGTGGTTTGGACCTGATTTACAAAAATCACATTTCATGGGTTTTTTCTGTGCAGACTTTATAAACTCAATGTGGATGTGACACAAACACATTTGATCTTGAAGTTGAATATGGACACACTAGTCGTTCTCTCTGTGCAGGTTATAACCAGTGTGTTGAACATAACACAGTACGTACACTTACACTCTGATTGTTTTCTGTCTTCAGAGAAACTCACTGGATCCTGCCACAGCACCACAACATTGATAACTGTATTTTTTGCTGGAGCTGCACATGTTGCTGCAGCTGTTGCTCTGTGGTTCTTGTTCAAAAAACACAGAAAGAGATACACAAACAGAAACGAAGGTAAGTTTAAATCCTTGATTGTATGAACATATTCATGATGTGTCACATCAACATAACAGATAATTAAATGTGTTTCATATCCAGAGTCTCAGCATCTTTTATCTTCTGAGACAGAAACTGTTGTTGGTTTTTACATCCAGTGCAGATGAACTGAGAACACACTCTGTGTATGAGGCCTCTGGTTTTAAGACTCAAACCAACAAGTGACGCTTCAGTGTTTTTATCTTCAAACCTGCTTTTATAAAAACAAAGTGGCTGAGAAACAGTCAGACATGTTTTCACCTCCACATGGAAGTTAAAGTAACACTCACTGGAACTGGTGGATTAAGTGAATATTCAACAGAGAAAATGAAAACACCTGACATCAACTCATTTATCAATATACATGACATTTTGTTGAAATTTAACTGAACAAAAGGTTTAAAAGATGATGGAGAAATCAACTTGTGTTTGTGTCGACCTCCAAACTTCTTTGTGTATAAATAAAAGTTTATTTTATGTAACATGAACTTTTTGTTTTCTTTTCTTCAGGTCCTGGTGTGAAGATGAGATCTGATCTCAGACCTGCAGATGCTGAACCAAATGAGAGAAACCAGTTCATCTCACCTCCAGAAGGTCTGTGGTTGGATCTCAGTCCTGATTTCCTCCTGTAGAAGTTTACAAGTTACTGAAGCTGTGAAACTGCCTGTGATGTGATATCATCCTCTGTTTGATCGTGTGTGTGATGTGTGAATGAGACTCGTTGTGTAAAACACTTTGAGTCCACATGAAAACTAGAAAAGTCTTTTTTAAATGTAGTCCAGTCATTTAGTGTGTGACACTTACAATGGTCAGTGGTTGTAATTATTGACTTTGTTGTTTGTAATTTATACTTTTCTTTTCTTTTCTTCAGGTGTTGATGAGGAGATAAATGGATCTAAACCTTCAACTGAACCAAACACCATCATTTAAAATAGTTTCCACCTCTGACCACTAGGAATGTCTGATATTGACTTTTTGTCGATATCAGATATGCAGATATTGTCCAAGCACTGAATTTCCCATTCCGATATCAACCGATACGATATATGCAGGCGTTTTCTCCAAAACACGAACACGGCACACTGTTGTTGTTGTTTTGCCTCCAGTCTCGGTTTGATGAGGTCATCAATTCTGGCGCCGATGGCGTCTCAGAACCCACAAACATTTATTCCAGCACTTTTGGTGAAATCCAGGCATTACGTTATCGGGTTTTTATTATCAGAGGAAAAACCGATAACGATCCTTACAGATATTACATAATTATGCTAATATCAAATCGAAAGTACCGGTCGGCCGATATTATCGGACATCCCTACCGACCACATAACTGTTCAGCTTTGAATGGTTCCTGTGTTTGTCTCCTCAGATTTAAATATGCAATAATTTCACTTCTTTTCCAAATCTTTGATTATTTTAAAACATAGGAAACAACAGGTTTAAGACTGAGGACTTACAGAGGATTCAAAACCACAAATGTCAAACATGTCAGATACATGATGTTAATGATTCAGATGTTGTGTGTAAATCTTTCACACTACAGGATCATTAGAGCAGATCATTGTTTCAGAGCAGCGTTGAATCAGGAACAAACCTGAGACGTGAAACCAAAGTGTCCTTGAGCAAAACACTGAACCTCAAACTTCCATCAGTGTCGTACAGTTTTTATCTTAGAATAAAATAATAGATGATCATAGATAAAGAGCCAAAGACGGAGGATCAATAAGTGAACATCATCTTTAATACTCAGTAAATATCAGACCAGCAGATGTTGGTCTCAGGTTTAGATTAACAGGAGGGTCTGGTTGTCTCTCCTGAAGTGGAGAACAAGGCAACTGTTACTGTTATTTTAAAACTTGAGATTTAACAGATCCTCTTGTCTGTTGTTCCTTGTGGGAACATTTTAAAATGTTTTGTAAGTTTTTTTTTCTGTATCTGTATATCCTGATGAATTATTATGTTGAAGAACAATTTGTATGAAGAAAATAATGATGTCACACTTTATAATTTCTTACATCATTTGTTGTGTCACATGTTTTGGACACGTCACCATGAGAGAGATTAATGTTATTTCATTATTTTTGGAAATTAAGGCTTTTGTAAAGAAGAACAACGGTGCTTTTATTTTGTGTTTTGACGCGACACATCGATTGTTTCAGAATATAATTGTTACATGATTCAATTATTACAATTGTTGGAATAAAATAAAGTTGCTTGTGTGTGTAACTGTCCTGGATGTTTTTGTTTTTTATTCTCATAATAATGGAAGTGATTGAAGTCACATTTAAAAATAATTAATGTCATAACTTCAGATGTTTAAATTGACTATGTTTCAAATAATAATATTATTAATGATTTCAAACCTTTTTGTTCGAGGTCACAAACCTAAAACATCAGGATCCGCTGGTTTGATGATAAACATTGTGTCAAACACGTATGATGTGTTTTTATGGAGCAACTTTATCTGCAGATTAAATGGTCACATTAGTTTAACTGAAGAAAAGAACAACGTCTCCGTCGTTTGTCACAGTTGGTGTCGATGGTTTAGAGCTGAATAAATCGTCTTTAATCTTGATTGAAAATGGCCACAAAGTTTCCAGAGAACAAAGTGTTTGATTAATGACCAACAAGTGAACATGGTCAGTTAGTTGATCTGTAGAAAATGGTTGAACTTGGTGTTTGAGGGAGACTTAACCACCAAATGATTTAATAAAATCATTTCTGTCATTTACAGGAGAGAAGAGTCAGATATAAATCAGCTGCAGGTGATGAGTCCAACAGTGTCCAACTGTTACACATAATAAATGTCAGGGCTGGTTCAGAGCACACTACAAACACAGCACGCTACCACCCTCTACTGGAGACACTGCAGCTACACACTTGTTTGGTTGAATCCTGCCACAACATTGACAGGTGTGTTTTTACTGGAGCTGCTCTTGTTGCTGCAGCTCAGACTCTGTTTTTCTTCTTCAATAAAAACCTGAGAAACAGAAACAAAGTGAAGTTTAAATCCTCAACACAGGAACCAGACAATGTTGTTTGGTTTGATAAGAAACTTCTTACTTGAATACTTGTTTTATAAAAACCTGAGGAGGGAACTGTTGACTACATCCTCCGCTACTGGACTCTACTGGACTCTACCGAACTTTACTAGTCTGTACCAGACTCTACTGAACTTTACTGAACTCTACTGGACTCTATTGGACTCTACTGGACTCTACCAGACTCCACCAGACTCTACCAAACTCGACTAGGCTCTATTGGACTCTATTGGACTTTACTGGACTCTGCTGAACTCTACTGAACTTTACTGAACTCTACTGAACTCTATTGGACTCTACAGGTCTCTACTTGACTCTACTGAACTTTACCAGACTGTACTGAATTGTATTGGACTCTACTGAACTCTACCGAACTCTACCGGAATCTACTCATCTGTACCGGAAACTACTGGACATTACTGGAGTCTACTGTACTCGACCAGACTCTACTGGATTCTGCTGAGCTCTACTGGACTCTACCGAACTTTATTAGTCTGTACCAGACTCTGTCAGACTCGACTGGACACTACTGGAGTCTACTAGATTCTACCGGATTCTGCTGGACTCTATTGGACTTTACTGGGCTCTACTGAACTCTGCCGGATTCTGCTGAGCTCTACCGAACTCTTCTGAAACCTACTGAACTCTACCGGACTTTACTGGACTCTACCAGACTCTACCAGTCACTGTTGGACTCTATTGGACTTTACTGGACTCTACTGGGCTCTACAGGACTCTAACGAACTGTACCAGGCTCTATTGGACTCTATTGGACTTTACTGGACTCTACTTAAATCTACCAAACTCTACTGGACTCAGTTGAACTCTACTGGACTCTACTGGTTTGTACCGGACTCTGCTGTACTCTATTGGACACTACTGGAGTCTACCGCACTCTGCCGGATTCTGCTGAGCTCTACCGAACTCTACTGAAACCTACTGGACTCTACCGGACTTTACTGGACTCTACCAGACTCTACCAGTCACTGTTGGACTCTATTGGACTTTACTGGACTCTACTGGGCTCTACAGGACTCTAACGAACTGTACCAGGCTCTATTGGACTCTATTGGACTTTACTGAACTCTACTTAAATCTACCAAACTCTACTGGACTCAGTTGAACTCTACTGGACTCTACTGGTTTGTACCGGACTCTGCTGTACTCTATTGGACACTACTGGAGTCTACCGCACTCTGCCGGATTCTGCTGAGCTCTACCAAACTCTACTGAAACCTACTGAACTCTACTGGACTTTACTGGACTCTACCGGACTTTACTGGACTCTACTGGACTCTACTGGTCTCTACTCCCTACCCTACTTCAATCATTTTCCTTTCACCTCAAATATCTAAATCTTTGCATTTGAAGACTGAAACCCTGTAAATAAACATTATAATTACAAAATACATACACCCTGTTATTTGACTGGAACACTGTAAGTCCCACAGACCGTCCCACATTAGGTGAATTCACCCTAATTGCGGAGGATGTCAGTGATTGATCCATGTCTGTGATTTGTAAAGTAAAAACCACAAATCACCGACCGTGTTTCACCAAACACAGACGTCCTGTGATAAAACTGGTCCTGTGTGAACCTACATCAGGGACTGGGAGGTGGTCTCGTCATGTCCGGACACAGAGACACGTTGACAGAAACAGCTCAGATCCACCAGAAGAGAGAAATGTCAGGATATTGAGGTGGATGACGTGTAGCAGCAGCAGGAAGGAACAACAAGTTTAATACAAACGTCCTGACGACCGTTATCCTGACAACTACCCACTGTTCCCAAGTCTTTACTGTAGTGATAACAGCAAATGTATATCTGCTCAATATCTGTTACTCTGTGTTACATTGACTTGTTTCCATGTTATTTTCTGTACATCTAAGTTGCATCTAATTAATAAATCAGCCAGTGACCAGTCGTCTGTATTAGACGGTGGCATCATATTGAGAAAGCAGGATATGAAGCCAGTTTCCTGAAATATTTCATTTAATTTAAAACTGTGGCTTCACATGAACGGTCTAAACTTATGAATCAACACGATCGGTGATTTGAACCTCGTGTCTTGACAGATACATTTGTGTTTCTTTCTTTTTGTCATCACCTTTCCTCCTCATACACCTTGAGGACGACTGGCTGCTGAAGTATGAGGTTCGTCAACCCTCGATAGATGACGTCTTTATAGATTCGCCGGGAACGCGCACAAGCCCAGGTTAACCAATACAGGTTACCTGAGTTAATTCATAACCGGTGTTTTGGAACCAAATGCACAGGTTTAGTCGTCATGGGCTCAGATACCTGGAGGTCAGACTCTAACCCAGTGTTTGTTAAACCTCCTTCTTGGATCACCCCCTGAGTTTTCACTAAACCCTCTTTGTGAAGGAGCCCTGATCTTCACTGCACCACAGAGTCAATAGGAACGAATGAAAACTCATTTTCTTATTGTATCGCGACGAATTTGCGCATAGAAACACAACAATGAAGCGCTGATGGTCTCATCTTCTGGAGGGAAAGTCGTCTTTCTTTAACTGTCAACAAACCCTCCGTTGTAAACTTCACGTGACCGCGAACGGCCGCGCGTCCCCGCTGCCCTGAGGCGCGTTCATGATAAGGCTAAGAAAATAACTAAATTGGACAATTAGTGAACTTCACAACGTTAAATCCTAATGATTTAAATAAGGGCTATAATAGTGTTCGTTCTGGGTAGTTGATGAACCAAAAACGTATCTGTGGATTTATAGAGTCTCTTTTACAATGTAAACCTCTGGAGAAAAGTCTTTTTGGCTCCTGCTCGGTCTTTCTGCGTTGGTGATTGATTGAGAATGAAAATGTGCGTCCTCTGTGGTCACCAGTAGATGATCCAGTTAGAAAAAGTCAACAGTTACAACTTCCTTTTAAGAAAATAAAAGTCAAAGGTCCAGTCATTAAAAAGTTGTTGTTGTGTCATTTTGATTAAATCATAATTAATTAACACGTAGTTTTGTTTTATCTAAGTGTTGTAAGATACTTTTCTTACGGTTATTTTGTGAAATAATTGTCTTGGTTTATTCAGGTCTCATTCTGGGGCTTTTATTTAGAAAAATAGAAAAACGGAAGTAACTTTACTGCTGAACATTGACTAAAACAACAGTGGTGAAATGTCTTGTCTCTCGAATCAAGTCTTCATTAGTCCTGGATCCTCATCACCTCTGGTGGATTAATCATCGTCTGTTTTTATGATAAAAGTTTCAGTTTATTGAAGATTTTAACCACTAACGTGTCTGTTAACAAGTAACTAGTTGTTTCCTCAAACTAAACATCAACATGTTGCTGGTGAACATCTTCTCTCTTCTCTGCATCTTGGTCTCGGTGTCACCAGGACTTGGACGAGGTGAGAAACAACGTTCATTTACAGTAAAAACAGACTTGAAATTAAACAGTGACTTTCAGACCAGCACCGGACCTGGTCTGATCTGGTCTGATGTGGTCTGATGGTTTAATTTTTACATTTTCACAAACAGATAAAATGTCAGAAAGTGTTTTAAAGAATCTACAACTTCTCTGGGATCATCTAGTCCAGGTTTTATAAGTCTCAGTTTAGAGGTTTTAGATCTGGACCTGGTCTAATGTGGTCTAATGTGGTCTGATGTGGACTTGACCTGATTATTGATCAGAGTTGATCTTGAAATCAATTTATTTTCAAACTAAATTGATGTAAATGTGTTGTGGTAACAATCAGTCACTGTAGCTCCTTGTTTTCTGATGTTTGTATTAGTTGGTTGTTGTCACTTTATTGTAACTAACAACTTCAGTTTCCTGTCTGAAAATCGTCGGTGTTGGTGGTGATTGTCCTGCTGCTGCTGCTGCTTCACTTCCTGTCAAACGTCTGCTCTGCTTCTTTGAAACCACTGACTGACGTGACCTATTGAACACAGAAAGAGATCAAATCTTCCACCACCACTGACTGTTTCACACACACATCGTTCCCTCCCCAGTACATAGAGGAGAGAAACTGAAACTAAAGTATCGATGTCATTACACTGAGACTGATCATCCTCCCCTCGTTGTAGGGCTGTAATCAACTAAAGAAATTCTTGGTCGACTGAAGCCCTGAAATTTCAACTAATGAACTTAATTACACACTCGAGTCTGTCTGAGGAATATGTAGACAGTTGTTTTTTCTCCCACAGAGCGACACTGAACATCAGAGCTCAGCTTCACGGCCGAGACACGAACAGACTATTAACTTAATAGAAAACTGGTAGAAAACTTTAATGATGGAGAATATGAATGGAAGAAAAACATCCTGTGTATTTAAACTTTTTATCAGTAAACTGACTTTTCAAAATGTCGTAACACTTTGATGTGTGGACAGTGATTCTCAGAATGAAGATGTGGTGCAGCCAAAACTGTTCCCTGTGTTACCTGATGTGTTGTTGAACCTGATTCTTCTCTATTTAAACATAAAGATTAAATGTGTTTCTTCTTTCAGGTCCAGTCAGAGTGGTTGTACCAGAAGGAGATGACGTCATCTTACCCTGCTCTCTGAACACCAGAGTGGATCTTGAAGAGAAAATCTTTAACTGGATCAGAGATCGTGACACTAATCACATTGAGGTCTTTATATATGAGGCCGGCAAGATTTACGGTAACGGACGTCCAGGTCAGGATCCACGGTTCAAAGGATGAGTCTGGTTCTTTCCAGAAGAACTGAGGAACAGCAACGCCTCCATAAAGATCCACAAGACAAAGATACAGGACAGTGGAATCTACAGCTGCATTTTCCCACAATTTAATCACCAAGAATTCAAGATTGAGCTCGTTGTTGGTGAGAACTTTGATAAAACACTGAATTTATTTTTCTGCCGTCGTCTGAGTTCATGTCTGACTCCAGCTGCTGTTTCTTGTCCATTCAGTCTGATTTAACCACTGACAATGAGCAACAGGTTGAAAGTAGAACCATCACATCAGTAATTTAATATCAACAAGCTTCACTGTTCTTCACTTCATAGTCACTTTGGATAAAAGTATGTGTCAGATGACTGAATGTTACTGTAACAATCACTGTGCTTTATTAGTTTTCATTTCTGTCTTTCAGTAAAGGTCATGAGAGACAGATCAGGAGAGATCGAAGGTGAGGATGATGTCACTGTTACTGCTCATTTGTAGCCATAATGTCCCTGATAACATTTGATTGGACAAAATTAAAGTAATTGATCACAACTGAAACTACAAGATCATTCATATAAAAGTTTAATGTGCAGCTTTTTCAGGGACATTATGACTGTGACTTGACTGATTGAATCTCAGTAATTTCTTTAACCATCAACTCTCATTTACATTTTTATTTCTAGTCTTGTAATTGTCTCATATAATCTGTTGTTCACAGGTGCAGCTCCAAGACCATATGTTACAATACTTGATGAAACCAATGACTGGTCACTGCTTCAGTGTGAAGTTCAAGGAGCTTCACCACAACCAGATGTTCAGTGGCAGGACAGTGATGGAAACACTCTGACTGCTGAGGAGCCACAGGTCACAACAGATGGAGAACGATACGATGTTATCGTCAATGTTAAAGTGACCAGGACGGACACATATCGATGTGTAGTCACACAGAAGGAAATCGACCATCAGACTCAGGCTGCAACCTACGTGTATATTCATGGTCAGTGATGTTTTAATCTTATTTCATTTATTTGTGAGTTCATAGTTTTCCTAAATGTTCAGTGTTTTCAGAGTGAACACAGTGAATTTTCTCTTAGTGAAGAAAATATTCACACTGAGTCTCTTTGACTTTGTTCAGACTGAAGACAAATCAGATGAGTTTCTCAGATCAGATGTTTAGGACAGACTGTCCACACTGTCTGCACACACATCACCAACCATCTGCACAGGTTGCTGTAGTAACCACGTAGGTGTCAGTATCTACGTAGCCACGTCTCTCTGGATGTGATGATGTTATTGTGTGTTACGTTGTCAGTGACTCTAAAGACAGTTTGAAATGTGGTTTGAGCAGCCAGAGCGTCCAGACTGAGACACATCTGTAGAGATCAGACTGGAATCACATTTCAAACCAACTCCACATGTGGTTTGGACCTGATTTACAAAAAATCACATTTCATGGGTTTTTTCTGTGCAGACTTTATAAACTCAATGTGGATGTGACACAAACACATTTGATCTTGAAGTTGAATATGGACACACTAGTCGTTCTCTCTGTGCAGGTTATAACCAGTGTGTTGAACATAACACAGTACGTACACTTACACTCTGATTGTTTTCTGTCTTCAGAGAAACTCACTGGATCCTGCCACAGCACCACAACATTGATAACTGTATTTTTTTTGCTGGAGCTGCTGGTCTTGTCTTGCAGCTGTTGCTCTGTGGTTCTTGTTCAAAAAACACAGAAGACCTATACAACAGAAACTAAGGTAAGTTTAAATCCTTGATTGTATGAACATATTCATGATGTGTCACATCAACATAACAGATAATTAAATGTGTTTCATATCCAGAGTCTCAGCATCTTTTATCTTCTGAGACAGAAACTGTTGTTGGTTTTACATCCAGTGCAGATGAACTGAGAACACACTCTGTGTATGAGGCCTCTGGTTTTAAGACTCAAACCAACAAGTGGCGCTTCAGTGTTTTTATCTCCAAACCTGCTTTTATAAAAACAAAGTGGCTGAGAAACAGTCAGACATGTTTTCACCTCCACATGGAAGTTAAAGTAACACTCACTGGAACTGGTGGATTAAGTGAATATTCAACAGAGAAAATGAAAACACCTGACATCAACTCATTTATCAATATACATGACATTTTGTTAAAATTTAACTGAACAAAAGGTTTAAAAGATGATGGAGAAATCAACTTGTGTTTGTGTCGACCTCCAAACTTCTTTGTGTATAAATAAGAGTTTATTTTATGTAACATGAACTTTTCTTTTCTTTTCTTCAGCTGTTGATGAGGAGATAAATGGATCTGATCACAGACCTTCAGGAAATGAATCAAACGGTATCATTTAAAATAGTTTCCACCTCTGACCACATAACGTTTCAGCTTTGAATGGTTCCTGTGTTTGTCTCCTCAGATCTAAATATGCAATAATTTCACTTCTTTTCCAAATCTTTGATTATTTTAAAACATAGGAAACAACAGGTTTAAGACTGAGGACTTACAGAGGATTCAAAACCACAAATGTCAAACATGTCAGATACATGATGTTAATGATTCAGATGTTGTGTGTAAATCTTTCACACTACAGGATCATTAGACCACAGATCATTGTTTCAGAGCAGCGTTGAATCAGGAACAAACCTGAGACGTGAAACCAAAGTGTCCTTGAGCAAAACACTGAACCTCAAACTTCCATCAGTGTCGTACAGTTTTTATCTTAGAATAAAATAATAGATGATCATAGATAAAGAGCCAAAGACGGAGGATCAATAAGTGAACATCATCTTTAATACTCAGTAAATATCAGACCAGCAGATGTTGGTCTCAGGTTTAGATTAACAGGAGGGTCTGGTTGTCTCTCCTGAAGTGGAGAACAAGGCAACTGTTACTGTTATTTTAAAACTTGAGATTTAACAGATCCTCTTGTCTGTTGTTCCTTGTTAGAACATTTTAAAATGTTTTGTAAGTTTTTTTTCTGTATCTGTATATCCTGATGAATTATTATGTTGAAGAACAATTTGTATGAAGAAAATAATGATGTCACACTTTATAATTTCTTACATCATTTGTTGTGTCACATGTTTTGGACACGTCACCATGAGAGAGATTAATGTTATTTCATTATTTTTGGAAATTAAGGCTTTTGTAAAGAAGAACAACGGCGCTTTTATTTTGTGTTTTTGACGCGACACATCGATTGTTTCAGAATATAATTGTTACATGATTCAATTATTACAATTGTTGGAATAAAATAAAGTTGCTTGTGTGTGTAACTGTCCTGGATGTTTTTGTTTTTTATTCTCATAATAATGGAAGTGATTGAAGTCACATTT
Organism: Polydactylus sextarius; assembly: GCA_016801845.1. Taxonomy (NCBI): domain Eukaryota; kingdom Metazoa; phylum Chordata; class Actinopteri; family Polynemidae; genus Polydactylus; species Polydactylus sextarius. The sequence continues at coordinate 27,097,154 of CM028908.1, forward strand.
AAAAATAATTAATGTCATAACTTCAGATGTTTAAATTGACTATGTTTCAAATAATAATATTATTAATGATTTCAAACCTTTTTGTTCGAGGTCACAAACCTAAAACATCAGGATCCGCTGGTTTGATGATAAACATTGTGTCAAACACGTATGATGTGTTTTTATGGAGCAACTTTATCTGCAGATTAAATGGTCACATTAGTTTAACTGAAGAAAAGAACAACGTCTCCGTCGTTTGTCACAGTTGGTGTCGATGGTTTAGAGCTGAATAAATCGTCTTTAATCTTCGGTGAAAATGGCCACAAAGTTTCCAGAGAACAAAGTGTTTGATTAATGACCAACAAGTGAACACGGTCAGTTAGTTGATCTGTAGAAAATGGTTGAACTTGGTGTTTGAGGGAGACTTAACCACCAAATGATTTAATAAAATCATTTCTGTCATTTACAGGAGAGAAGGAGTCAGATATAAATCAGCTGCAGGTGATGAGTCCAACAGTGTCCAACTGTTACACATAATAAATGTCAGGGCTGGTTCAGAGCACACTACAAACACAGCACGCTACCACCCTCTACTGGAGACACTGCAGCTACACACTTGTTTGGTTGAATCCTGCCACAACATTGACAGGTGTGTTTTACTGGAGCTGCTCTTGTTGCTGCAGCTCAGACTCTGTTTTCTTCTTCAATAAAAACCTGAGAAACAGAAACAAAGTGAAGTTTAAATCCTCAACACAGGAACCAGACAATGTTGTTTGGTTTGATAAGAAACTTCTTACTTGAATACTTGTTTTATAAAAACCTGAGGAGGGAACTGTTGACTACATCCTCCGCTACTGGACTCTACTGGACTCTACCGAACTTTACTAGTCTGTACCAGACTCTACTGAACTTTACTGAACTCTACTGGACTCTATTGGACTCTACTGGACTCTACCAGACTCCACCAGACTCTACCAAACTCGACTAGGCTCTATTGGACTCTATTGGACTTTACTGGACTCTGCTGAACTCTACTGAACTTTACTGAACTCTACTGAACTCTATTGGACTCTACAGGTCTCTACTTGACTCTACTGAACTTTACCAGACTGTACTGAATTGTACTGAACTCTACCGAACTCTACCGGAATCTACTCATCTGTACCGGAAACTACTGGACATTACTGGAGTCTACTGTACTCGACCAGACTCTACTGGATTCTGCTGAGCTCTACTGGACTCTACCGAACTTTATTAGTCTGTACCAGACTCTGTCAGACTCTACTGGACACTACTGGAGTCTACTAGATTCTACCGGATTCTGCTGGACTCCATTGGACTTTACTGGGCTCTACTGAACTCTGCCGGATTCTGCTGAGCTCTACCGAACTCTACTGAAACCTACTGAACTCTACCGGACTTTACTGGACTCTACCAGACTCTACCAGTCACTGTTGGACTCTATTGGACTTTACTGGACTCTACTGGGCTCTACAGGACTCTAACGAACTGTACCAGGCGCTACTGGACTCTATTGGACTTTACTGGACTCTACTTAAATCTACCAAACTCTACTGGACTCAGTTGAACTCTACTGGACTCTACTGGTTTGTACCGGACTCTGCTGTACTCTGTTGGACACTACTGGAGTCTACCGCACTCTGCCGGATTCTGCTGAGCTCTACCAAACTCTACTGAAACCTACTGAACTCTACTGGACTCTACCGGACTTTACTGGACTCTACTCAACTCTACCGGACTCTACTGAAACCTACTGAACTCTACTGAACTCTACCGGACTTTACTGGACTCTACCAGACTCTACCAGTCACTGTTGGACTCTATTGGACTTTACTGGACTCTACTGGGCTCTACAGGACTCTAACGAACTGTACCAGGCTCTATTGGACTCTATTGGACTTTACTGGACTCTACTTAAATCTACCAAACTCTACTGGACTCAGTTGAACTCTACTGGACTCTACTGGTTTGTACCGGACTCTGCTGTACTCTATTGGACACTACTGGAGTCTACCGCACTCTGCCGGATTCTGCTGAGCTCTACCGAACTCTACTGAAACCTACTGGACTCTACCGGACTTTACTGGACTCTACCGGACTCTACTAAACTTTGATGAACTCTACTGAACTCTATTGGACTCTACTGGTCTCTACTCAACTCTACTTCAATCATTTTCCTTTCACCTCAAATATCTAAATCTTTGCATTTGAAGACTGAAACCCTGTAAATAAACATTATAATTACAAAATACATACACCCTGTTATTTGACTGGAACACTGTAAGTCCCACAGACCGTCCCACATTAGGTGAATTCACCCTAATTGCGGAGGATGTCAGTGATTGATCCATGTCTGTGATTTGTAAAGTAAAAACCACAAATCACCGACCGTGTTTCACCAAACACAGACGTCCTGTGATAAAACTGGTCCTGTGTGAACCTACATCAGGGACTGGGAGGTGGTCTCGTCATGTCCGGACACAGAGACACGTTGACAGAAACAGCTCAGATCCACCAGAAGAGAGAAATGTCAGGATATTGAGGTGGATGACGTGTAGCAGCAGCAGGAAGGAACAACAAGTTTAATACAAACGTCCTGACGACCGTTATCCTGACAACTACCCACTGTTCCCAAGTCTTTACTGTAGTGATAACAGCAAATGTATATCTGCTCAATATCTGTTACTCTGTGTTACATTGACTTGTTTCCATGTTATTTTCTGTACATCTAAGTTGCATCTAATTAATAAATCAGCCAGTGACCAGTCGTCTGTATTAGACGGTGGCATCATATTGAGAAAGCAGGATATGAAGCCAGTTTCCTGAAATATTTCATTTAATTTAAAACTGTGGCTTCACATGAACGGTCTAAACTTATGAATCAACACGATCGGTGATTTGAACCTCGTGTCTTGACAGATACATTTGTGTTTCTTTCTTTTTGTCATCACCGGCCTTTCCTCCTCATACACCTTGAGGACGACTGGCTGCTGAAGTATGAGGTTCGTCAACCCTCGATAGATGACGTCTTTATAGATTCGCGAGGAGCAGCGCACAAGCCCAGGTTAACCAATACAGGTTACCTGAGTTAATTCATAACCGGTGTTTTGGAACCAAATGCACAGGTTTAGTCGTCATGGGCTCAGATACCTGGAGGTCAGACTCTAACCCAGTGTTTGTTAAACCTCCTTCTTGGATCACCCCCTGAGTTTTCACTAAACCCTCTTTGTGAAGGAGCCCTGATCTTCACTGCACCACAGAGTCAATAGGGAACGAATGAAAACTCATTTTCTTATTGTATCGCGACGAATTTGCGCATAGAAACACAACAATGAAGCGCTGATGGTCTCATCTTCTGGAGGGAAAGTCGTCTTTCTTTAACTGTCAACAAACCCTCCGTTGTAAACTTCACGTGACCGCTGAACGGGCGCGCGGCCCCGCGCTGCCCTGAGGCGCGTTCATGATAAGGCTAAGAAAATAACTAAATTGGACAATTAGTGAACTTCACAACGTTAAATCCTAATGATTTAAATAAGGGCTATAATAGTGTTCGTTCTGGGTAGTTGATGAACCAAAAACGTATCTGTGGATTTATAGAGTCTCTTTTACAATGTAAACCTCTGGAGAAAAGTCTTTTTGGCTCCTGCTCGGTCTTTCTGCGTTGGTGATTGATTGAGAATGAAAATGTGCGTCCTCTGTGGTCACCAGTAGATGATCCAGTTAGAAAAAGTCAACAGTTACAACTTCCTTTTAAGAAAATAAAAGTCAAAGGTCCAGTCATCAAAGTTGTTGTTGTGTCATTTTGATTAAATCATAATTAATTAACACGTAGTTTTGTTTTATCTAAGTGTTGTAAGATACTTTTCTTACGGTTATTTTGTGAAATAATTGTCTTGGTTTATTCAGGTCTCATTCTGGGGCTTTTATTTAGAAAAATAGAAAAACGGAAGTAACTTTACTGCTGAACATTGACTAAAACAACAGTGGTGAAATGTCTTGTCTCTCGAATCAAGTCTTCATTAGTCCTGGATCCTCATCACCTCTGGTGGATTAATCATCGTCTGTTTTTATGATAAAAGTTTCAGTTTATTGAAGATTTTAACCACTAACGTGTCTGTTAACAAGTAACTAGTTGTTTCCTCAAACTAAACATCAACATGTTGCTGGTGAACATCTTCTCTCTTCTCTGCATCTTGGTCTCGGTGTCACCAGGACTTGGGACGAGGTGAGAAACAACGTTCATTTACAGTAAAAACAGACTTGAAATTAAACAGTGACTTTCAGACCAGCACCGGACCTGGTCTGATCTGGTCTGATGTGGTCTGATGGTTTAATTTTTACATTTTCACAAACAGATAAAATGTCAGAAAGTGTTTTAAAGAATCTACAACTTCTCTGGGATCATCTAGTCCAGGTTTTATAAGTCTCAGTTTAGAGGTTTTAGATCTGGACCTGGTCTAATGTGGTCTAATGTGGTCTGATGTGGACTTGACCTGATTATTGATCAGAGTTGATCTTGAAATCAATTTATTTTCAAACTAAATTGATGTAAATGTGTTAATGGTAACAATCAGTCACTGTAGCTCCTTGTTTTCTGATGTTTGTATTAGTTGGTTGTTGTCACTTTATTGTAACTAACAACTTCAGTTTCCTGTCTGAAAATCGTCGGTGTTGGTGGTGATTGTCCTGCTGCTGCTGCTGCTTCACTTCCTGTCAAACCTCTGCTCTGCTTCTTTGAAACCACTGACTGACGTGACCTATTGAACACAGAAAGAGGATCAAATCTTCCACCACCACTGACTGTTTCACACACTCACTACATCGTTCCCCTCCCCAGTACATAGAGGAGAGAAACTGAAACTAAAGTATCGATGTCATTACACTGAGACTGATCATCCTCCCCCTCGTTGTAGGGCTGTAATCAACTAAAGAAATTCTTGGTCGACTGAAGCCCTGAAATTTCAACTAATGAACTTAATTACACACTCGAGTCTGTCTGAGGAATATGTAGACAGTTGTTTTTTTCTCCCACAGAGCGACACTGAACATCAGAGCTCAGCTTCACGGCCGAGACACGAACAGACTATTAACTTAATAGAAAACTGGTAGAAAACTTTAATGATGGAGAATACGAATGGAAGAAAAACATCCTGTGTATTTAAACTTTTTATCAGTAAACTGACTTTTCAAAATGTCGTAACACTTTGATGTGTGGACAGTGATTCTCAGAATGAAGATGTGGTGCAGCCAAAACTGTTCCCTGTGTTACCTGATGTGTTGTTGAACCTGATTCTTCTCTATTTAAACATAAAGATTAAATGTGTTTCTTCTTTCAGGTCCAGTCAGAGTGGTTGTACCAGACGGGGATGACGTCATCTTACCCTGCTCTCTGAACACCAGAGTGGATCTTGAAGAGAAACAGTTTGACTGGGTCAGAGATCGTGGCACTAATCAAGTTGAGGTCTTCATGTACCACAATGGAAGTCATTACAATAACGGACGTCCAGGTCAGGATCCACGGTTCAGAGGACGAGTCTCGTTCTTTCCAGAAGAACTGAGGAACAGCAACGCCTCCATAAAGATCCACAAGACAAAGATACAGGACAGTGGAAACTACAGCTGCATTTTCCCACAATTTAATGAACAAGAATTCAAGATTGAGCTCGTTGTTGGTGAGAACTTTGATAAAACACTGAATTTATTTTTCTGCCGTCGTCTGAGTTCATGTCTGACTCCAGCTGCTGTTTCTTGTCCATTCAGTCTGATTTAACCACTGACAATGAGCAACAGGTTGAAAGTAGAACCATCACATCAGTAATTTAATATCAACAAGCTTCACTGTTCTTCACTTCATAGTCACTTTGGATAAAAGTATGTGTCAGATGACTGAATGTTACTGTAACAATCACTGTGCTTTATTAGTTTTCATTTCTGTCTTTCAGTAAAGGTCATGAGAGACAGATCAGGAGAGATCGAAGGTGAGGATGATGTCACTGTTACTGCTCATTTGTAGCCATAATGTCCCTGACATTTGATTGGACAAAATTAAAGTAATTGATCACAACTGAAACTACAAGATCATTCATATAAAAGTTTAATGTGCAGCTTTTTCAGGGACATTATGACTGTGACTTGACTGATTGAATCTCAGTAATTTCTTTAACCATCAACTCTCATTTACATTTTTATTTCTAGTCTTGTAATTGTCTCATATAATCTGTTGTTCACAGGTGCAGCTCCAAGACCATATGTTACAATACTTGATGAAACCAATGACTGGTCACTGCTTCAGTGTGAAGTTCAAGGAGCTTCACCACAACCAGATGTTCAGTGGCAGGACAGTGATGGAAACACTCTGACTGCTGAGGAGCCACAGGTCACAACAGATGGAAACGATACGATGTTATCGTCAATGTTAAAGTGACCAGGACGGACACATATCGATGTGTAGTCACCACAGAAGGAAATCGACCATCAGACTCAGGTAAGTGATGCAAGTTTTCCTAAATGTTCAGTATATTCATGGTCAGTGATTCTTTTAATATTTATTTTATTTATTTGTTGAAGACAAATCAGATAGTTTTATTTATGTTGTCATCACCAACCATCTGCACAGGTTGCTGTAGTAACCACGTAGGTGTCAGTATCTACGTAGCCACGTCTCTCTGGATGTGATGATGTTATTGTGTGTTACGTTGTCAGTGACTCTAAAGACAGTTTGAAATGTGGTTTGAGCAGCCAGAGCGTCCAGACTGAGACACATCTGTAGAGATCAGACTGGAATCACATTTCAAACCAACTCCACATGTGGTTTGGACCTGATTTACAAAAATCACATTTCATGGGTTTTTTCTGTGCAGACTTTATAAACTCAATGTGGATGTGACACAAACACATTTGATCTTGAAGTTGAATATGGACACACTAGTCGTTCTCTCTGTGCAGGTTATAACCAGTGTGTTGAACATAACACAGTACGTACACTTACACTCTGATTGTTTTCTGTCTTCAGAGAAACTCACTGGATCCACCAAAACTACCAGTCCATTCGGGTGGTTTGTAGGTGGATTGTTTGCTGGTCTTAGTCTTGCAGCTGTTGCTCTGTGTGTCTTGTTCATCAAAAATCACAGAAACGAAGGTAAGTTTAAATCCTTGATTGTATGAACATATTCATGATGTGTCACATCAACATAACAGATAATTAAATGTGTTTCATATCCAGAGTCTCAGCATCTTTTATCTTCTGAGACAGAAACTGTTGTTGGTTTTTACATCCAGTGCAGATGAACTGAGAACACACTCTGTGTATGAGGCCTCTGGTTTTAAGACTCAAACCAACAAGTGACGCTTCAGTGTTTTTATCTTCAAACCTGCTTTTATAAAAACAAAGTGGCTGAGAAACAGTCAGACATGTTTTCACCTCCACATGGAAGTTAAAGTAACACTCACTGGAACTGGTGGATTAAGTGAATATTCAACAGAGAAAATGAAAACACCTGACATCAACTCATTTATCAATATACATGACATTTTGTTAAAATTTAACTGAACAAAAGGTTTAAAAGATGATGGAGAAATCAACTTGTGTTTGTGTCGACCTCCAAACTTCTTTGTGTATAAATAAGAGTTTATTTTATGTAACATGAACTTTTGTTTGCTTTTCTTCAGGTCCTGGTGTGAAGATGAGATCTGATCTCAGACCTGCAGATGCTGAACCAAATGAGAGAAACCAGTTCATCTCACCTCCAGAAGGTCTGTGGTTGGATCTCAGTCCTGATTTCCTCCTGTAGAAGTTTACAAGTTACTGAAGCTGTGAAACTGCCTGTGATGTGATATCATCCTCTGTTTGATCGTGTGTGTGATGTGTGAATGAGACTCGTTGTGTAAAACACTTTGAGTCCACATGAAAACTAGAAAAGTCTTTTTTAAATGTAGTCCAGTCATTTAGTGTGTGACACTTACAATGGTCAGTGGTTGTAATTATTGACTTTGTTGTTTGTAATTTATACTTTTCTTTTCTTTTCTTCAGCTGTTGATGTGGAGATAAATGGATCTGATCACAGACCTTCAGGAAATGAATCAAACGGTATCATTTAAAATAGTTTCCACCTCTGACCACATAACGTTTCAGCTTTGAATGGTTCCTGTGTTTGTCTCCTCAGATTTAAATATGCAATAATTTCACTTCTTTTCCAAATCTTTGATTATTTTAAAACATAGGAAACAACAGGTTTAAGACTGAGGACTTACAGAGGATTCAAAACCACAAATGTCAAACATGTCAGATACATGATGTTAATGATTCAGATGTTGTGTGTAAATCTTTCACACTACAGGATCATTAGAGCAGATCATTGTTTCAGAGCAGCGTTGAATCAGGAACAAACCTGAGACGTGAAACCAAAGTGTCCTTGAGCAAAACACTGAACCTCAAACTTCCATCAGTGTCGTACAGTTTTTATCTTAGAATAAAATAATAGATGATCATAGATAAAGAGCCAAAGACGGAGGATCAATAAGTGAACATCATCTTTAATACTCAGTAAATATCAGACCAGCAGATGTTGGTCTCAGGTTTAGATTAACAGGAGGGTCTGGTTGTCTCTCCTGAAGTGGAGAACAAGGCAACTGTTACTGTTATTTTAAAACTTGAGATTTAACAGATCCTCTTGTCTGTTGTTCCTTGTTAGAACATTTTAAAATGTTTTGTAAGTTTTTTTTTCTGTATCTGTATATCCTGATGAATTATTATGTTGAAGAACAATTTGTATGAAGAAAATAATGATGTCACACTTTATAATTTCTTACATCATTTGTTGTGTCACATGTTTTGGACACGTCACCATGAGAGAGATTAATGTTATTTCATTATTTTTGGAAATTAAGGCTTTTGTAAAGAAGAACAACGGTGCTTTTATTTTGTGTTTTGACGCGACACATCGATTGTTTCAGAATATAATTGTTACATGATTCAATTATTACAATTGTTGGAATAAAATAAAGTTGCTTGTGTGTGTAACTGTCCTGGATGTTTTTGTTTTTTATTCTCATAATAATGGAAGTGATTGAAGTCACATTTAAAAATAATTAATGTCATAACTTCAGATGTTTAAATTGACTATGTTTCAAATAATAATATTATTAATGATTTCAAACCTTTTTGTTCGAGGTCACAAACCTAAAACATCAGGATCCGCTGGTTTGATGATAAACATTGTGTCAAACACGTATGATGTGTTTTTATGGAGCAACTTTATCTGCAGATTAAATGGTCACATTAGTTTAACTGAAGAAAAGAACAACGTCTCCGTCGTTTGTCACAGTTGGTGTCGATGGTTTAGAGCTGAATAAATCGTCTTTAATCTTCAGTGAAAATGGCCACAAAGTTTCCAGAGAACAAAGTGTTTGATTAATGACCAACAAGTGAACACGGTCAGTTAGTTGATCTGTAGAAAATGGTTGAACTTGGTGTTTGAGGGAGACTTAACCACCAAATGATTTAATAAAATCATTTCTGTCATTTACAGGAGAGAAGGAGTCAGATATAAATCAGCTGCAGGTGATGAGTCCAACAGTGTCCAACTGTTACACATAATAAATGTCAGGGCTGGTTCAGAGCACACTACAAACACAGCACGCTACCACCCTCTACTGGAGACACTGCAGCTACACACTTGTTTGGTTGAATCCTGCCACAACATTGACAGGTGTGTTTTTACTGGAGCTGCTCTTGTTGCTGCAGCTCAGACTCTGTTTTTCTTCTTCAATAAAAACCTGAGAAACAGAAACAAAGTGAAGTTTAAATCCTCAACACAGGAACCAGACAATGTTGTTTGGTTTGATAAGAAACTTCTTACTTGAATTCTTGTTTTATAAAAACCTGAGGAGGGAACTGTTGACTACATCCTCCACTACTGGACTCTACTGGACTCTACTGGACTCTACCGAACTTTACTAGTCTGTACCAGACTCTACTGAACTTTACTGAACTCTACTGGACTCTATTGGACTCTACTGGACTCTACCAGACTCTACCAAACTCGACTAGGCTCTATTGGACTCTATTGGACTTTACTGGACTCTGCTGAACTCTACTGAACTTTACTGAACTCTACTGAACTCTATTGGACTCTACAGGTCTCTACTTGACTCTACTGAACTTTACCAGACTGTACTGAATTGTACTGAACTCTACCGAACTCTACCGAACTCTACCGGAATCTACTCATCTGTACCGGAAACTACTGGACATTACTGGAGTCTACTGTACTCGACCAGACTCTACTGGATTCTGCTGAGCTCTACTGGACTCTACCGAACTTTATTAGTCTGTACCAGACTCTGTCAGACTCTACTGGACACTACTGGAGTCTACTAGATTCTACCGGATTCTGCTGGACTCCATTGGACTTTACTGGGCTCTACTGAACTCTGCCGGATTCTGCTGAGCTCTACCGAACTCTACTGAAACCTACTGAACTCTACCGGACTTTACTGGACTCTACCAGACTCTACCAGTCACTGTTGGACTCTATTGGACTTTAATGGACTCTACTGGGCTCTACAGGACTCTAACGAACTGTACCAGGCTCTATTGGACTCTATTGGACTTTACTGAACTCTACTTAAATCTACCAAACTCTACTGGACTCAGTTGAACTCTACTGGACTCTACTGGTTTGTACCGGACTCTGCTGTACTCTATTGGACACTACTGGAGTCTACCGCACTCTGCCGGATTCTGCTGAGCTCTACCAAACTCTACTGAAACCTACCGGACTTTACTGGACTCTACTGGACTCTACCGGACTTTACTGACTCTACTGAACTGGACTCTACTGGTCTCTACTCTACTCTACTTCAATCATTTTCCTTTCACCTCAAATATCTAAATCTTTGCATTTGAAGACTGAAACCCTGTAAATAAACATTATAATTACAAAATACATACACCCTGTTATTTGACTGGAACACTGTAAGTCCCACAGACCGTCCCACATTAGGTGAATTCACCCTAATTGCGGAGGATGTCAGTGATTGATCCATGTCTGTGATTTGTAAAGTAAAACCACAAATCACCGACCGTGTTTCACCAAACACAGACGTCCTGTGATAAAACTGGTCCTGTGTGAACCTACATCAGGGACTGGGAGGTGGTCTCGTCATGTCCGGACACAGAGACACGTTGACAGAAACAGCTCAGATCCACCAGAAGAGAGAAATGTCAGGATATTGAGGTGGATGACGTGTAGCAGCAGCAGGAAGGAACAACAAGTTTAATACAAACGTCCTGACGACCGTTATCCTGACAACTACCCACTGTTCCCAAGTCTTTACTGTAGTGATAACAGCAAATGTATATCTGCTCAATATCTGTTACTCTGTGTTACATTGACTTGTTTCCATGTTATTTTCTGTACATCTAAGTTGCATCTAATTAATAAATCAGCCAGTGACCAGTCGTCTGTATTAGACGGTGGCATCATATTGAGAAAGCAGGATATGAAGCCAGTTTCCTGAAATATTTCATTTAATTTAAAACTGTGGCTTCACATGAACGGTATGAATCAACTAAACTTATGAATCAACACGATCGGTGATTTGAACCTCGTGTCTTGACAGATACATTTGTGTTTCTTTCTTTTTGTCATCACCTTTCCTCCTCATACACCTTGAGGACGACTGGCTGCTGAAGTATGAGGTTCGTCAACCCTCGATAGATGACGTCTTTATAGATTCGCCGGGAACGCGCACAAGCCCAGGTTAACCAATACAGGTTACCTGAGTTAATTCATAACCGGTGTTTTGGAACCAAATGCACAGGTTTAGTCGTCATGGGCTCAGATACCTGGAGGTCAGACTCTAACCCAGTGTTTGTTAAACCTCCTTCTTGGATCACCCCCTGAGTTTTCACTAAACCCTCTTTATGAAGGAGCCCTGATCTTCACTGCACCACAGAGTCAATAGGGAACGAATGAAAACTCATTTTCTTATTGTATCGCGACGAATTTGCGCATAGAAACACAACAATGAAGCGCTGATGGTCTCATCTTCTGGAGGGAAAGTCGTTTTTCTTTACCTGTCAACAAACCCTCCGTTGTAAACTTCACGTGACCGCATGAACGGTCATGCGCGTCCCCGCTGCCCTGAGGCGCGTTCATGATAAGGCTAAGAAAATAACTAAATTGGACAATTAGTGAACTTCACAACGTTAAATCCTAATGATTTGAATAAGGGCTATAATAGTGTTCGTTCTGGGTAGTTGATGAACCAAAAACGTATCTGTGGATTTATAGAGTCTCTTTTACAATGTAAACCTCTGGAGAAAAGTCTTTTGGCTCCTGCTCGGTCTTTCTGCGTTGGTGATTGATTGAGAATGAAAATGTGCGTCCTCTGTGGTCACCAGTAGATGATCCAGTTAGAAAAAGTCAACAGTTACAACTTCCTTTTAAGAAAATAAAAGTCAAAGGTCCAGTCATCAAAGTTGTTGTTGTGTCATTTTGATTAAATCATAATTAATTAACACGTAGTTTTGTTTTATCTAAGTGTTGTAAGATACTTTTCTTACGGTTATTTTGTGAAATAATTGTCTTGGTTTATTCAGGTCTCATTCTGGGGCTTTTATTTAGAAAAATAGAAAAACGGAAGTAACTTTACTGCTGAACATTGACTAAAACAACAGTGGTGAAATGTCTTGTCTCTCGAATCAAGTCTTCATTAGTCCTGGATCCTCATCACCTCTGGTGGATTAATCATCGTCTGTTTTTATGATAAAAGTTTCAGTTTATTGAAGATTTTAACCACTAACGTGTCTGTTAACAAGTAACTAGTTGTTTCCTCAAACTAAACATCAACATGTTGCTGGTGAACATCTTCTCTCTTCTCTGCATCTTGGTCTCGGTGTCACCAGGACTTGGACGAGGTGAGAAACAACGTTCATTTACAGTAAAAACAGACTTGAAATTAAACAGTGACTTTCAGACCAGCACGGACCTGGTCTGATCTGGTCTGATGTGGTCTGATGGTTTAATTTTTACATTTTCACAAACAGATAAAATGTCAGAAAGTGTTTTAAAGAATCTACAACTTCTCTGGGATCATCTAGTCCAGGTTTTATAAGTCTCAGTTTAGAGGTTTTAGATCTGGACCTGGTCTAATGTGGTCTAATGTGGTCTGATGTGGACTTGACCTGATTATTGATCAGAGTTGATCTTGAAATCAATTTATTTTCAAACTAAATTGATGTAAATGTGTTGTGGTAACAATCAGTCACTGTAGCTCCTTGTTTTCTGATGTTTGTATTAGTTGGTTGTTGTCACTTTATTGTAACTAACAACTTCAGTTTCCTGTCTGAAAATCGTCGGTGTTGGTGGTGATTGTCCTGCTGCTGCTGCTGCTTCACTTCCTGTCAAACCTCTGCTCTGCTTCTTTGAAACCACTGACTGACGTGACCTATTGAACACAGAAAGAGGATCAAATCTTCCACCACCACTGACTGTTTCACACACTCACTACATCGTTCCCCTCCCCAGTACATAGAGGAGAGAAACTGAAACTAAAGTATCGATGTCATTACACTGAGACTGATCATCCTCCCCCTCGTTGTAGGGCTGTAATCAACTAAAGAAATTCTTGGTCGACTGAAGCCCTGAAATTTCAACTAATGAACTTAATTACACACTCGAGTCTGTCTGAGGAATATGTAGACAGTTGTTTTTTTCTCCCACAGAGCGACACTGAACATCAGAGCTCAGCTTCACGGCCGAGACACGAACAGACTATTAACTTAATAGAAAACTGGTAGAAAACTTTAATGATGGAGAATACGAATGGAAGAAGCATTAACAGCTGACTTTTATCTGGACAGTTTTTCTCCCATAGATCTGAACTGACTACAACCATTTCTTCTTCCAGACCAACGACTTGTCTCTTAGACCCTGTTCCAACCAGGCTGTTTAAAGACGTCCTACCTTCAGTTGATATGTCCATCTTGCATCTGATAAATCTATCTTTAGTAAAAGGCTACGTACCACAGGCTTTTAAAGCTGCAGTAATAAAACCATTACTTAAAAAACCTACTCTGGACCCAGGTGATCTAGATGATTATAGACCTATATCAAATCTCCCTTTTATGTCCAAAATCCTGGAGAAAGTTGTTGCTGCTCAACTATGTGATTACTTACATGAGAATAGTCTTTATGAGGATTTCCAGTCAGGGTTCAGACTCATCATAGCACAGAAACAGCATTAGTGAAAGTTACCAATGACCTTCTTATGGCCTCTGACAATGGACTTGTCTCTATTCTTGTCTTGCTGGATCTTAGTGCTGCGTTTGACACAATTGATCATAACATCCTGTTACATAGACTAGAACATGTTGTTGGATCAGAGTCACTGCGCTTTCTTGGTTTAAATCGTATCTATCAGATAGATTCCAGTTTGTTCATGTACACAATGAGTCTTCCACATGTACTGCAGTTAGTCATGGAGTTCCACAGGGTTCTGTGTTAGGACCAATCCTCTTTATCTTGTACATGCTTCCCTTAGGAAACATCATCAGGAAGCACAATATAAACTTCCATTGTTATGCAGACGATACCCAGCTGTACTTATCTATGAAACCAGATGAAACTAACCAGGTCATCAAACTTCAGGACTGTCTTAAAGACATAAAGACCTGGATGACTCAGAATTTCTTACTTTTAAACTCAGACAAAACCGAAGTCATCATACTTGGCCCTGAACATCTCAGAACATCATTTTCAGATCACATAGCTAATCTGGACGTCATCACTTTGGCCTCCAGTTCTACTGTGAGGAATCTTGGACTAATCTTTGATCAGGACATGTCATTGTATCTCATATTAGACAAGTCTCTAGAACAGCTTTTTTCCACCTACGTAATATTGTAAAAATCAGAGGCATCCTGTCTAGAAAGGATGCTGAAAAGTTAATTTATGCATTTGTTACCTCTAGACTGGACTACTGTAACTCTCTACTATCAGGGTGGTCCAGTAACTCCATCAAAACCCTTCAGCTAATCCAGAATGCTGCAGCACAGGTATTGACAGGAAGTAGGACCAGAGATCATATTTCTCCAGTATTGGCTGCTCTTCATTGGCTTCCGGTAAAATCTAGAATAGAATTCAAAATCCTCCTGCTTGCCTATAAAACCCTTAATGATCAGGCTCCATCATATCTTAAGGAACTCATAGTTCCTTATTATCCTAATAGATCACTTCGATCACAAACTGCTGGTTTACTTGTGGTTCCTAGAGTCTCTAAGACCAGAATGGGAGGTAGAGTCTTCAGTTATCAGGCTCCTCTCTGATGGAACCAGCTCCCAGTTTGGGTCCGGGAGGCAGACACCGTTTCTACCTTTAAGGTTAGACTAAAAACTTTCCTTTATGATAAAGCCTATAGTTAAGTATGGTCCAGGCAGGACACGGGCCTGCCTGAACCATCCTTTAGTTAAGCTGCTATAGGATTAGACTGCTGGGGGGACTCTGACAATACACTGCTCCTCTCTGTCCCTCACTCCTCACGTCTCTTTCTCTCCCTCACACTTCATGTCCTGATATTTATATTTAAATATTACATATTTTTAACATCATCTGTTCTCTCTCTCAGTTGTGTCTCCCCCTACCTCTTTCTCTTTTACAGGAAGTTTTGACTCCAGAGCTGTTGGACTCCAATTCTTTGACGACATCATCACTTTCATCTTCATCATTATTATTATTATTATTGTAATATTAATTGTAATGATAATTTTACTTTAACAACTACTTGTAACCATCTACTCTCTACTGTCTCTTTCTGGTCTCCCACTTTTCTTCCTCCCCCCTCCCCCGTCCTCCTCCCTCTTTCCTCTGTCTCTTCTCTTTCTCTTTTCTCTGTTTTCATTTCTCTCCAACCGGTTGAGGCAGATCAGACCGTCCACTCTGAGTCTGGTTCTGATGGAGGTTTCTTCCTGTTAAAAGGGAGTTTTTCCTCCATTGTTGCCAAGCGCTTGCTGATTGTGGAAATGTTGGGTTTCTCTATGTAAAGTGCCTTGAGATAAATGTTTTTATGACCTGGCGCTATACAAATAAAATAAATTGAATTGAATTGAATTGAATTGAATTGAATTGAAGAAAAACATCCTGTGTATTTAAACTTTTTATCAGTAAACTGACTTTTCAAAATGTCGTAACACTTTGATGTGTGGACAGTGATTCTCAGAATGAAGATGTGGTGCAGCCAAAACTGTTCCCTGTGTTACCTGATGTGTTGTTGAACCTGATTCTTCTCTATTTAAACATAAAGATTAAATGTGTTTCTTCTTTCAGGTCCAGTCAGAGTGGTTGTACCAGACGGGGATGACGTCATCTTACCCTGCTCTCTGAACACCAGAGTGGATCTTGAAGAGAAACAGTTTGACTGGGTCAGAGATCGTGGCACTAATCAAGTTGAGGTCTTCATGTACCACAATGGAAGTCATTACAATAAAGGACGTTCAGGTCAGGATCCACGGTTCAAAGGACGAGTCTCGTTCTTTCCAGAAGAACTGAGGAACAGCAACGCCTCCATAAAGATCCACAAGACAAAGATACAGGACAGTGGAATCTACAGCTGCATTTTTCCAAAATTTAATCACCAAGAATTCAAGATTGAGCTCGTTGTTGGTGAGAACTTTGATAAAACACTGAATTTATTTTTCTGCTGTCGTCTGAGTTCATGTCTGACTCCAGCTGCTGTTTCTTGTCCATTCAGTCTGATTTAACCACTGACAATGAGCAACAGGTTGAAAGTAGAACCATCACATCAGTAATTTAATATCAACAAGCTTCACTGTTCTTCACTTCATAGTCACTTTGGATAAAAGTATCTGACAGATGCTTAAGTAATTGATCACAACTGAAACTACAAGATCATTCATACAAAAGTGTAATGGTCACCTTTTGGGGACATTATGACTGTGACTTGACTGATTGAATCTCAGTAATTTCTTTAACCATCAACTCTCATTTACATTTTTATTTCTAGTCTTGTAATTGTCTCATATAATCTGTTGTTCACAGGTGCAGCTCCAAGACCATATGTTACAATACTTGCTGAAACCAAAGACTGGTCACTGCTTCAGTGTAAAGTTCAAGGAGCTTCACCACAACCAGATGTTCAGTGGCAGGACAGTGATGGAAACACTCTGACTGCTGAGGAGCCACAGGTCACAACAGATGGAGAACGATACGATGTTATCGTCAATGTTAAAGTGACCAAGACGGACAAATATTGCTGTGTATGTACACAGAAGGAAATCGACCATCAGACTCAGGCTGCAACCTACATGTATATTCATGGTCAGTGATGTTTTAATCTTATTTTATTTATTTGTTTATTTATTTATTTGTCATCACCAACCATCTGCACAGGTTGCTGTAGTAACCACGTAGGTGTCAGTATCTACGTAGCCACGTCTCTCTGGATGTGATGATGTTATTGTGTGTTACGTTGTCAGTGACTCTAAAGACAGTTTGAAATGTGGTTTGAGCAGCCAGAGCGTCCAGACTGAGACACATCTGTAGAGATCAGACTGGAATCACATTTCAAACCAACTCCACATGTGGTTTGGACCTGATTTACAAAAATCACATTTCATGGGTTTTTTCTGTGCAGACTTTATAAACTCAATGTGGATGTGACACAAACACATTTGATCTTGAAGTTGAATATGGACACACTAGTCGTTCTCTCTGTGCAGGTTATAACCAGTGTGTTGAACATAACACAGTACGTACACTTACACTCTGATTGTTTTCTGTCTTCAGAGAAACTCACTGGATCCACCAAAACTACCAGTCCATTCGGGTGGTTTGTAGGTGGATTGTTTGCTGGTCTTAGTCTTGCAGCTGTTGCTCTGTGTGTCTTGTTCATCAAAAAACACAGAAACCTATACAGAGGTAAGTTTAAATCCTTGATTGTATGAACATATTCATGATGTGTCACATCAACATAACAGATAATTAAATGTGTTTCATATCCAGAGTCTCAGCATCTTTTATCTTCTGAGACAGAAACTGTTGTTGGTTTTTACATCCAGTGCAGATGAACTGAGAACACACTCTGTGTATGAGGCCTCTGGTTTTAAGACTCAAACCAACAAGTGACGCTTCAGTGTTTTTATCTCCAAACCTGCTTTTATAAAAACAAAGTGGCTGAGAAACAGTCAGACATGTTTTCACCTCCACATGGAAGTTAAAGTAACACTCACTGGAACTGGTGGATTAAGTGAATATTCAACAGAGAAAATGAAAACACCTGACATCAACTCATTTATCAATATACATGACATTATTATAATGATTCAATATTCAAGTCACTTATCAAACCAAACAACATTGTGTGGTTCCTGTGGAGACCACAGGGGGCAGTAAAAACATGCATCATTACAAGTGAACAAACAGATTATTGAACTATTTTATGACATTTTGTTATAATTCATAGTAATTAAAAAAAAAAAGATGATAAAGAAATTAGATTCTGTTTGTGTCGACCTCCAAACTTCTTTGTGTATTAAGTTAAAGTTTATTTTATGTAACATGAACTTTTCTTTTCTTTTCTTCAGGTCCTGTTTTGGAGATGAGATCTGATCTCAGACCTCAAGAGGTTGTACTGACTGAACTGACGACAGTAGCTGTGACTCCTGAGAGAAACCAGTTCATCTCACCTCCAGAAGGTCTGTGGTTGGATCTCAGTCCTGATTTCCTCCTGTAGAAGTTTACAAGTTACTGAAGCTGTGAAACTGCCTGTGATGTGATATCATCCTCTGTTTGATCGTGTGTGTGATGTGTGAATGAGACTCGTTGTGTAAAACACTTTGAGTCCACATGAAAACTAGAAAAGTCTTTTTTAAATGTAGTCCAGTCATTTAGTGTGTGACACTTACAATGGTCAGTGGTTGTAATTATTGACTTTGTTGTTTGTAATTTATACTTTTCTTTTCTTTTCTTCAGCTGTTGATGAGGAGATAAATGGATCTGATCACAGACCTTCAGGAAATGAATCAAACGGTATCATTTAAAATAGTTTCCACCTCTGACCACATAACTGTTCAGCTTTGAATGTTTCCTGTGTTTGTCTCCTCAGATCTAAATATGCAATAATTTCACTTCTTTTCCAAATCTTTGATTATTTTAAAACACAAATGTCAAACATGTCAGATACATGATGTTAATGATTCAGATGTTGTGTGTAAATCTTTCACACTACAGGATCATTAGAGCAGATCATTGTTTCAGAGCAGCGTTGAATCAGGAACAAACCTGAGACGTGAAACCAAAGTGTCCTTGAGCAAAACACTGAACCTCAAACTTCCATCAGTGTCGTACAGTTTTTATCTTAGAATAAAATAATAGATGATCATAGATAAAGAGCCAAAGACGGAGGATCAATAAGTGAACATCATCTTTAATACTCAGTAAATATCAGACCAGCAGATGTTGGTCTCAGGTTTAGATTAACAGGAGGGTCTGGTTGTCTCTCCTGAAGTGGAGAACAAGGCAACTGTTACTGTTATTTTAAAACTTGAGATTTAACAGATCCTCTTGTCTGTTGTTCCTTGTTAGAACATTTTAAAATGTTTTGTAAGTTTTTTTTCTGTATCTGTATATCCTGATGAATTATTATGTTGAAGAACAATTTGTATGAAGAAAATAATGATGTCACACTTTATAATTTCTTACATCATTTGTTGTGTCACATGTTTTGGACA
Source organism: Polydactylus sextarius (assembly GCA_016801845.1). Classification (NCBI taxonomy): domain Eukaryota; kingdom Metazoa; phylum Chordata; class Actinopteri; family Polynemidae; genus Polydactylus; species Polydactylus sextarius. The sequence goes on from CM028908.1 coordinate 27,116,904, forward strand.
CGTCACCATGAGAGAGATTAATGTTATTTCATTATTTTTGGAAATTAAGGCTTTTGTAAAGAAGAACAACGGTGCTTTTATTTTGTGTTTTGACGCGACACATCGATTGTTTCAGAATATAATTGTTACATGATTCAATTATTACAATTGTTGGAATAAAATAAAGTTGCTTGTGTGTGTAACTGTCCTGGATGTTTTTGTTTTTTATTCTCATAATAATGGAAGTGATTGAAGTCACATTTAAAAATAATTAATGTCATAACTTCAGATGTTTAAATTGACTATGTTTCAAATAATAATATTATTAATGATTTCAAACCTTTTTGTTCGAGGTCACAAACCTAAAACATCAGGATCCACTGGTTTGATGATAAACATTGTGTCAAACACGTATGATGTGTTTTTATGGAGCAACTTTATCTGCAGATTAAATGGTCACATTAGTTTAACTGAAGAAAAGAACAACGTCTCCGTCGTTTGTCACAGTTGGTGTCGATGGTTTAGAGCTGAATAAATCGTCTTTAATCTTCAGTGAAAATGGCCACAAAGTTTCCAGAGAACAAAGTGTTTGATTAATGACCAACAAGTGAACATGGTCAGTTAGTTGATCTGTAGAAAATGGTTGAACTTGGTGTTTGAGGGAGACTTAACCACCAAATGATTTAATAAAATCATTTCTGTCATTTACAGGAGAGAAGGAGTCAGATATAAATCAGCTGCAGGTGATGAGTCCAACAGTGTCCAACTGTTACACATAATAAATGTCAGGGCTGGTTCAGAGCACACTACAAACACAGCACGCTACCACCCTCTACTGGAGACACTGCAGCTACACACTTGTTTGGTTGAATCCTGCCACAACATTGACAGGTGTGTTTTTACTGGAGCTGCTCTTGTTGCTGCAGCTCAGACTCTGTTTTTCTTCTTCAATAAAAACCTGAGAAACAGAAACAAAGTGAAGTTTAAATCCTCAACACAGGAACCAGACAATGTTGTTTGGTTTGATAAGAAACTTCTTACTTGAATACTTGTTTTATAAAAACCTGAGGAGGGAACTGTTGACTACATCCTCCGCTACTGGACTCTACTGGACTCTACCGAACTTTACTAGACTGTACCACTCTACTGAACTTTACTGAACTCTACTGGACTCTATTGAACTCTACCAGACTCCACCGGACTCTACCAAAATTGACTAGGCTCTATTGGACTCTATTGGACTTTACTGGACTCTGCTGAACTCTACTGAACTTTACTGAACTCTACTGAACTCTATTGGACTCTACTGGACTCTACTTGACTCTACTGAACTTTACCAGACTGTACTGGATTCTATTGAACTCTATTGGACTCTACTGGACTCTACTTGACTCTACTGGACTGGTTTGAACTCTACTGGACTCTGCTGAACTCTGCTAAACACCACAAAAATGATGATTATTCTTCAGACCTGGACTGTTTTAATTCATATATATTTATATTTAAATTAGTTTCTACAACAATAAACTTTACCTGGTTAATTATTGATAAGTTATTAACTGATCATTTGTCAGTTACACAGGATGTTTTCTACAGGATAAATAAATAACTTTACATAACTAAATTAGATCCACTTTAAATATAAATGGATCTATAAAAAATAAATATATAATATATATTATGTGTGGATAGAAAAAATATATAATTTGTTTTTAATTTTAAAAAATATTTTATATTGTAAATCAGTAGAGAAATAATACATTTATTTTTGTTTTATTATTATTATTATTATTATTATTGTTGTTGTTGTTGTTGTTGTTGTTATTATTGTTATTATTGTTATTATTGTTATTATTGTTATTAATAATAATAATTAAACAACGTTTTTATTTTATTATTTACTCCGGACATTGAACGCAACATGAGTCTGACGTCTGACGTCTGACCCGTTGACGTCACTCCGTTTCTCCCAGCAACAACAACACAGTCGGGACTGTTAGCCGTTAGCCGTTAGCCGTTAGCTGTAACTTAGCTGCGCTCAGAAACCGGTTTCTAACGTTTCTCCTCTTACTGTCACAATGGTAAGAAACAGTGAATTTGTCACATGTTTTTAATAAACATATTAATGTTTCCAAAGTGACTGATGTGGATATTTAGTTTTATTAGAGGTTTTTATTTAGAAAAGAAGCTAACGGTGCTAGCTGGGTGTTAGCTAGCCGGGCGTTGTCATGCTAGCGCAGTGTTTCTCTGTGTTTCTGTTTGTTTTATTGACTTTAGTGATGTTTATTAACTCTCTTCTCTCTGTTGTTTATGTCATGTATGTTGTTATTGTTGTGTGAGTGTGAAGTAAACGATATTAACTCAATGTGTCCGTGTTTCAGGCTGAAGTAGAAGAAACTCTGAAGAGGATCCAGGGTCAGAAAGGAGTCCAAGGAATCATCATCGTTAATTCAGAAGGTAAAAATGATTTTATATCAACATAGTAACTGCTCTCTGTCTCTGTTAGAGCTGTTATAACACATGCACATGTATCAGCACAGAGATGACACCTGGAAACTTGATTTAGCATCAAACTACATTTGTAAATATAAATGTTCGCACTGATATAACTGTTATATTTATATATCAAGATAATTTGGCTGATTTATCCATATTTATTAACCTAATTATTCATTATAAGTCTAATTCTAGTGTCTTAGTTGTTGTAAATTGGAGTTTATGACTTATTTGTTATTTATCAGCTGTTTCTCTGCTCGATTAAATCATTAACATCATCACAATATCACTAAAACTAGTTCACATTAGTCGTCTTCATCATCGATCAGTGAGTCTCAGTCTCTGTCGTGATCGTTGGCGACTTGTGTTCCCATGATGTGGAGTCTCAACAACTGGTCTGAGACCTGTAGTGTTCACACTACAAGACTTGTCAGTGATTGACTCCCGATCACACCGTGACGTCACCAAACTCTACGTCTGGTCACGTGAACTAGACAGGATGTAGCCGCTGCTTCTCACCGTGATTTACAGCCGTTTATTGTTGACGAGCACCGGTGAAGACGCTGCCTCCGACACAGACTAAACCGCTGAGTTCAGGTTTCGTTCCTCTGACGTCGAGACACGAACGAGACGACGATCTGGACGACGACGACACCGACACACTGACGCTGCAGAGAAAACAGGAAGTAGAGACGTTTAGATGTGAAAACACATGAAAACAATCTTCTTCCTCATTGATCAGATCCTCCAGGATTTAATGACGTTACCATCACAACTATTAACACTAATTCAACCAATCATTGTGGATATTCCTGAGGTCTTTGACTGGTGACTACCTATAGCAGCTACAGTCCAGGAAACTGACTTACACATTAAAAAATAACATTATGATGGAAACTATTACTAAACCACTAAACCAGTGTGTAAACATCACCATGGCAACACGCTGGTTTTCACGGTGGAGCTGAAATCAGCAGCAGACCTCCCCGGTACCGGGTAACATCTGGATCAGACGCGGGGAGTTTGTAGAAAGTGAAAATGAAAGAAAAAGCATTAAAACATCAGAGTTTTAAACGTGGTTGTGAGTGAATCAGTGAGACGGCAGCAGCATTTATCTCACATCCCTCCTCTGATTGGCTGTCGCTCTTTGTCAGTCTCTTCAGACTCCTCCAGTTTTCGTTAAATTATTTTAAATAATGTAAACGAACCTGTTCGTCCTCAGGAATCCCCATCAAGACGACTCTGGACAACTCGAGCACGGTTCAGTACGCCGGACTGATCCACCAGCTGGTGATGAAGGCGAGGAGCACAGTGCGAGACATCGACCCCCAGAACGACCTCACCTTCCTGAGGGTTCGTTCCAAGAAGAACGAGATCATGATCGCTCCAGGTGAGGACAGACGAGTTAATCTGATCCCATGTCAGCTAATGTCTCTTATAATCAGCCTGTTGTTAGCTGTTAGCCGCTAGTTGTAGTAGAACCAGAACCAGAACGACTGACGCCACCTGCAGAATGAGATGATGAGTCGTTGTTAGCTGGTTAGCAGCTGCTGGACTTTTCAAAATGAAATCCTGATGAATAAATAACAGCTTTGGACGAAAGTCTCATATAAAAAGCTTCAGATGTTTTAACCAGTTTATGTTTTTTTAATATTTTCTCTTTGAAACTAGTGACTCAAACCATCGACCATTAATCAGAATAAGTTGCTGATTATTGTTGAGTCAAAATTCAAACATAAAACACTTGAATCACATCAGTCAACAATAAAATAAAAACTATGAGGAGGAGAATTTCCTGCTCGTCAGCGTTTGGCAGCGAAACTTATTCCACAACACAACGGCAGCTGATTGTAATCGAACAAACTCACTGATTAGAGAAAAGCTGTTTCTGCCTCCTCCTGAAAACACCACAGACAGTTTACAACCTCTGCATTGCAGTTTTACTTTGGTCTGAAACAGCAGCATCAACAGTTTGAAAGTCACTGATCTGATAAAACAAGAAGAAACATCCAATTATTTTACAGCAGGAGTCTTTTCCTCTGGTTAGACTTTCCAACAGGGGGAGATCTGACAACTATTCTTCCACCAGCATCTACTCGACTCGTTTTTACTCAGTTTCTAGTGTTTCCACTTGGTGCTAGTTCCTGGTTCCAGCTACTGTTTTAGTTCCTACTCTGTGGAGGAACCAATGGAGCTGAGTCGATACTAAAACGTGGCGTGAACAGGCGCCGCCACTGATTGGTCAGAGGGAGTGTCTTCACAAGCTGCCACCAGACGCCAGTTGAGTTGAGAGAGTCAACAAAATAATCAAGCTCCATTTTTAAACAGGACAAGAGTGATAGCCATCGTCGTAGCTACCTGGTCGTAAGCTAACCCAGCAACAAGTACAGCATCTCCTCCATGTCCATTAATGTTTACTGATGTTTTAGTGTCGTGACGTCGCAGCAGTTTGACTCCACTCACCACATTCACGTGGAGGAGGAACCAAACTGTGATGGAAAACAACGTGTGCTACCAGACTGCTACCAGACAGTAGAGTCCAGTAGAGTCCAGTAGAGTCCAGTAGAGTCCAGTAGAGTCCAGTAGAGTCCAGTAGAGTCCAGTAGAGTAGAGACACTACCATGTGGTGGAGAAGAGATGTTATTTCAGTCCGTTTGATTAGAATCATGATTCTATATTTTCTAATTGTACTAACGTGACGCTTCATAATGATGTTTGTTCACAACAACAACTACAGTCTCGTCCTACAGGTGGCGACGCTACGTCCAGTTCAGAACCAGGACTGAGTTCAACACAGACTCGAAAGACAAACCGTTGGGTTACGTTGCTACTAAACACGTCGTTCAGTCAAGAAACCGTAGCTTAACGTAACGCAGCTGTTTAACAGCTAACAACAGGCTGGTTAACAGAGAGTGAAGGAAACATAAAGTTCATTAATACATGATGTGTGATCAGACCTGATCCAGGACCAGACTCTATAAGTTTGATAATGTTATTGTTTTTTTACAGATAAGGATTATTTCCTGATCGTCATCCAGAATCCTTCAGACTGAACCAGAAGCAGCTTCAATATGTCTCGTTACTCTTCTTCTTCTTCTGTCGTATCTTTAAAACAGCAAAACTTTTATTTTTATTTTTTTTTTATCTCTAAAACAAAACAACCAGAAGCTTTTTCTGCACTAAACTCTAAAGACGTAACAACATGTTGACGTCGTCCTTTCTCTTATTTTATCATTCCAGTTCAGTCTCTCCTGAGTTTGGTCACAGATGTTTTATCTACAAACACGTCTACTGAAATACTTTAAAGTCAGACGTGAACAGAACAACACGAGGAGAGAAAACACGTCTGTAGGTGTGAGGAAGTTTTTTTTTTTTCTGATGGAAACTTTGAGGATCGTTATTTATTGTGTTTGTTGGCAACAGATGTTGAAGTTCAGTATTTCAGTCTTTAGAGCAGAGAACGACACATCAACTTCCTGCTGGTTATTTGTGACAAAATAAGAAAATAAAAAACTGTAAAAATGATCCTGGTTTGTTTGTTGTTAATTTTTTGTATTTTTATAAATAATTCTACAAAATCCTCTGAAAGAACAGTTTTACTAAATAAGTGTTTTGTTGTAATACTCATTTCAACCACCAGGGGTCGTATCCAGGCTGTAATTAAATAAAATGGTGTGTTTCGCCCTCTTGTGGCCAAAATGGGAATTACAATAACAAAGACAAAAACACATCACCACTTTAGTATTAAAGTGACACATAATAAAGTGACTAAAGCAGAATTAAAGAGTGAACTCACTGTTAGTGAAGCTGAGCTCATTGTTTCCTGATGACAACACAACTATGAATGTCTCAGAAAAACAGTCCTGGAATAAATAAATAAACATAAATACTTTGTTTATGTTTCAGTTTCTGGTCGTTTAGTCACGTTTTGTTCAGTTTTGGGTTGTTTTATTAAATGTCTTGTCTCTATGTCTTGTGTTGTGTGTTTTGTCAAATTTGGTTTGTTTTCTTTCTGTTTATGTTTAATAGACAGATAGATAGAGAAATATAAAATAGATATGTAATAAAACTAGGAATAGAATACACACACATGTGTATGTATGCAGTTATATATATATATATATATATATATATATATATATATATATATGCAACATGTATTATGGAAGTCTGATATTGACTTTTTGCTGATATCCAATTTACCAATATCGTCCAAACATTTAATTTCTAATTCTGATATCAACTGATACCAATATATGCAGATTTTTTTCCCCCAAAAGTGATTGTTGTTGTTATTATTTTGCCTCCCTGTTCCAGGCATTATATTATCAGGTTTTTATTATCGTAGGGATTGAGCCGCATTAAGACCTGGATGCTGTGGTCCTGCAGCCAGGTTCTACCGGCCCTGGATGTGTGGCCAGAGGCATCATCTTGTTGAAACATCCAGTTTTGACCTCGACATAACTGTGCACATGCAGAAGGGAGCATGTGGGTTTTGAGAATGGCACAATACTTGGCAGAGTTCAATGTGCCATCACTGACAGTGAGATGACCAACACCAGCAGCACTTCATGCGTCCCCAAACCTGATACTGCCTCCACCATGCTTGACAGTAGGTACTGTACATGCTGGAGATAAAGCTTCACCTGCCTTCTGCAGACCCTCATTAGCAGAAAGAAGATAAAGCTGGAAAAATGGACTCATCTGACCACAGAATCTTCTTCCAATCCCTGACTGTCCAGTTCTTGTGTACTTTGGGCCCAACAACGCCAGCTTATCTCTGCCAGCTAATGTCTCATTGATCTCTGCCAGCCATAAATGATCTAATATTGATGCAGCGCTGGCTTTATATAGACACAAAACATGGCTACAAAAATTGTGTCTTTTACTAAAAAGCACAATATTCATTAGTGGATCACTAGTACCAAGATGACCCAATACTCAAGATTTCTTACGTATTTTTATGGAACCAATTAATTTCAAATTTTTTTTAAATTTAAGTATTTAATGCAATATTTCACAAATGCATTGGGTGCCCAAATATATATATATATATATATATATATATATATATGTGTGTGTGTGTATATGTATATATATATATATATATATATATATATATATATATATATATATATATATATATATATATATGTGTGTGTGCGTGTATATGTATATATATATATATATATTATTATTATTATTATTATTACCATTAATATCAATGTAACAACGGTTCCATTGACATTAACCGTGTTTCTCTGTTATAATTTGTTTATTATGGACGCGGCCCCTTTAAGAGCGGCCGGTGACGTCACCGCCCCTGACTCGCTTTGTTTGTGCGGACCTGTTTTGCTTCAGAAGCGACGGGACGCGACGGCGACGGACGTTAAAATAAAACCGTCAAAAGAAAAAAGAAAAGAGACTGGGTCCGTGTTACACAGCAGCACCACCCGCGTCATAAACCGTCTTTACCCCGGTTGTTACCGTGTTATTACACCCACCGAGATGCCGTCAGACAGACCCTTCAAACAAAGGAGGACCTTCGGTAAGAAAAAAAAGAGGCGACGCTGCGTCGCTTCATCGCCTGGAAACAGCAGCTGTAAACGGGGGAGCTGAGCTAGCTAGCCGGCCTGTTAGCCGCCTAGCTTAGCTTCCATCCGCTGACAAATGTTGTTACACAGCGATTGTTTATCTGTAATAACGATGTCAGTGTTTATAATCGCAGCACCAGTGACTGATTAGCTCCTGTGTGTTAATTTAAACACAACATTATCTTAATGACGTTAATAATAACATGTCATGTTTAATTAAATGTTATATTTAGATTATATTTTGTGTCTTAAATCCATCTGGGTCACTGTCACATTAGCTTTGAAGCTAGCCTGGCCTGGCGTTAGCAGCTTTTATTAACTACCTGCTTTAGCTAGCTACTTAGCTAGCTAGCTAGCTAGCTGGCTAGCTAAATAAGCAGTTAACATGTCGTGTTTGCTTCCAAAGGAAAACAACATGTGCTGACACATTATCCAACCACACGTGTTCAGTGATTTATGTTGTAATTTGAGACGGAGTGACAGCCCCCTGAGCTGGGTCAGGGAGGAGCCCCGGAGCCCTGGAGCCTGGTGGTGGAGCTCCTCAGTCCTGGTTGCATAATCAGACAAATTCAAGGAAAAAAAAATAAGCAACAGTCACGGAAACTGCTGCTGCTGCTTCAACTCCATCTACTGCAGCTGACAATCTGCTTCTTGGCTGATCTGTAGTCAGTTACCTCCTGCTACTTAAAGTGGAAATATAAAACAATAAAAGACCTTCACCACAGATATGAAGTTAACCAGGTTTTGCAGGTTTTCATGTGACTTGTTGAGGTTTAAACCGAAAAGTCTTAAAGATAAGAGGAATAATGTAGCGGGCTGTGAAAGTGGAGATGGATCCTGTGGTGATATAATAAGGTGGGGCAGTGGCTGAGAGACGTGGACAACTACATCTTCTAATAAAGACAAGATAATCTCACTCAGATTAAATCTGCAGGTCAAACTACAACATCTTCTAGTAAAATGAATCATATTCCAGTAATTAAACAGGACCGTTTGTGTTTGTAGGGTAAGAAAAACATCCTCAGCGTTAAACAAAGACGTCTGTGTTTCTCTGGCGACTGAGCTTTGAACCCAAAAGAAAAAAAGAAAAAAAAACAACTGAAATGTGTTTTTCTTTCTTTCTTTAGAGAGCTCACTGTGTTGTGAAATAAGATGGTGAGGTTGTCATGTTAAAGTTAAAGCAGGTGATGAAAATAAACAAATTGATGCAAAAGATGTGAATTATTTAAATCGGATCAACAGACAAAATAAATTAAAAATATGAGCAGTTAAGTTACAGTAAATCAAATTATTATTATTATTATAGATGCTAATCAATTTGTTTTAAAAGTTTGAATAATTACATAAAAAATAAATGAATCAAAAATTAAAATGTCATTATACAAATGTCACCTCCTGGTGGTTGTAGGTGGAATTACACCGAGGCACTGCTGTTTAACTGCTCCTGAGGTCATGTGACCTTTATCTTTAACTTCATGTCCACGTCACAAACGTCACCTGCTGCTGCAATGAATTATGGGATATGTTGAGCCGGGAGTTTGTTTGTTACCTTAGTGACATAGCTACTAAAGCTAACTTAACCTAGCTAATTAAGATAACTTAACTTATTTAACCACCGTAGTTAAATTAGCTACTTCCGCTAACTGGGCTACGTTAGCTAACTTCATACACCTTTGATATAGTTTGATGTCTGAGATAATTTAGCTATTTTAGCTAACATAAACAAGACAAGTTAGTCGCCACATGTGATCTATACGACTGTTGTGTTACTAGCTAATTAAGCTAACTTAGCTATGTTAGCTTGCTAAGCTAATTTACATACTTTGATTTCAGCTAACTTGGCTACCTTGGCAGCTCAGAGAAAGAAGCTGGATCAGTAGTAACTAATGTAGCCTGGTTAAAGTCTAAAACATTAGCTACCTCTTCCACCTGCAGCTAAGCTAGTGTAGCTAACGATAGCTATCTGAGGAGAACAACAGCACCGTCCTACAAGGTGTTTATCTCAACTTTAAAATGAGACGTAAACAACACAGTAAACATCAGTAAAAGAAGAAAACAAACAGATCAGACGCCATTAAACCAAACACTCGCCTCCTTGTTCTGAGCTTCCTGTGAGTCCAGAGCCAGAAATTAATTTGAACAAACAGGTCGTGTCACTTCTGGTCTCACCTCGTGTTTCTATTTACATTTATTTTTTCTGTTAAAGTCAAAGAGAAACCTGTTGTTTATAAATCGTGTTGTTGATGTCGTTTGCAGCCGATCGGTGCAAAGAGGTTCAGCAGATCAGAGAGCAGCACCCCAACAAGATCCCTGTGAGTCCACACACACACACACACACACACACACACACACACACACACACACACCTCAGCATCTGGATCTTGATACGTTCTGAATGTGATGTGATTATTAAAGAGTGAGACAGAAACATGAGCCGGGAAACTGAAAGTCCACCCAGATACTGATGAGAACATGGCTACACTAGCTAAGTTAGCTAATTCAGATACGTTAGCTAGCTTTGATACCTCAGGTGGTTCAGTTAATTCAGATAACCAAGTCTGCTAACGTGCTACATTAGTTAGTTTAGCTTATTTAGCTACGTTAGCTATCTTAGCTAATTTATACACCTTCAATATACTTTGATATCTTAGGTAATTTAGCTATTTTAGCTAAAGCTACTAGATATGCTAGTCTTCATGTGTGATGCATACAGCTATCAAGTTATTAGCTACTTCAGCTAACTGGGCTATGTTAGCTAACCTGGCTAATTTTGATTATTATGTTTTTTTAACCACCTTAGTTAAATACTACTTCAGATACCTGGTTACGTTAGCTAATTAAGCCAATTTCATGATACCTTAGAAAATTAGCTACTCCACCTAACCTAGCTACATTAACTAACTTAGCTCAATTAGATACCACAGCTAACTTTGTTACCATAGTAACATAGCTACTTAAGCTAATTTTACTTTAGTAAATTTTGGTACCTTAGTAACGTAACTTTAGCTAAGCTAGTCAATTAAGATATCTTATCTTATTTAACCACCTTAGCTACGTGAGCTAACTTAGCTAATTTACATACATTTGCTAACTTTAATATATTAGGTAGTTTAGCTATTCTAGCTAACGTATCAAGACATGCTAGTCTCCACCTGTGACATATATGACTGTCGAGTTACTAGCTACTCCAGCTAATTTAGCTATATTAGCTAACGTAGCTAATTTAGATACTTTAACTCAGCCATTTGAGCTAACTTGGCTACATTAGTGAGTCACAGATTACAACACTTAGCGTAGCATGAAGCTAGGAATCTGAGCCTGAGAAGCTCAATAATCAATACAATTAAAACTAAAGTCATTAATCAGTAAGATTATCATCAGTTATAATGTTTATTTTTATGACTTTAAATGCTGCGGGTAGATTTTCAGTCTTCCTCTTGGGATCAATAAACGTCTCATATTAATCTATTACATTAATAATTTATTGTTGATCATTGTTTTTATTGATCTGAATCCTCTGATAAATATCTCAGAGTCAAACATGATGTTAATATTATATATTTTAATGTTATGTAAAGATTAAAACGTGTGTTTTCTGTCCTCCAGGTGATCATCGAGAGGTATAAGGGCGAGAAGCAGTTGCCCGTTTTGGATAAAACCAAGTTCCTGGTCCCGGACCACGTCAACATGAGCGAACTGGTCAAGATCATCAGGTGATTGTTTTTTATTTTGTGTTGTGATTCGACCTCTGGCCACTAGAGGGCGTCGATGTAACGGAGACAGGAAGCGTACACTGCTAACGTTAGCATTAGCAAACCTAGCGCACTGGTAACACAACCACTTTTATTGAGTCATAAAGGAGCTAGCGTGGGTCTCGCTGTGTACAGAGCTGAAAAGCTAACATTAGCGTTAGCAAACCTAGCATGCTAGTGACAACTTTTACAACTGATGGCTGCGACATTAAAGAACAAGCTAACAAGATCAACAGGAGCTGCGCTGTTAGCAAGTTTGTTAGCAAACTGTAACAACATTAAATACCTGCTACTTTACAACAAAGCTAATAGGATGGCTAACATGATTGTTAACAGCTAACAGGACAGCTATCAGCTGACAGCTAACTCAACAGCTTAAAGCTAAAAGGGCAGCTAAGAAATAGCTGACAGCCATCAGAACTGCTAACACCTGTCAGGACAGCTAACAAATAGCTAACAGCTAACAGGACAGCTAACCACTATCATCTAGCTCTGTTTTCTTTTGAAAAACTTTTTTCTGACATTTTCCTCTGACTTCAGCTCATGAAGCTAAAATAACTAAAACCAAACTTCACTTCATCTGTAAAGTTGTGTTATGACGTTACTGTGGAGCATGAAGGTTGTAAACAACACGTTAGCTGCTACACATGAGACCAACAACCACGTCACCGTTTAATTGATTTGTTTATATTTGGGTCTAAAGACGTGTGGAACAGACACAAGAGGAAGGTGAAGTGTGTGTGTTGCTGAGGTCGTAGCTTACACACACACACACACACACACACACACACTGATTAATGGTCAGTGAATTAAAGTCGCTGCCAAACGTTGATAATAAACATGAATCATGAATTAAAGAAGCTGCTGAGAGAAAATAAAAGCTTCTTCAACCTTAATAAATAATTATAAAGTTCAGTGATCTCATCTAAATGAGTAGTTAATCAATCAATGTATTGATTGACATGAGTCACATTATAGAACGCTCTGAACCAATCAGGTGATCTAGAGTCTTTAATATAAAGAGTTGGTCCAACTCATTACCAGGACGCCATGTTGTTACCCTCAGTCTGTTACTGTCTCAGTTCACACAGTGTTAGTTCATAGTGTCCAACAGTCCACCTGCTGGTGAAGTGTTGGTCCTGCAGGATGTATTTAACATCAGTGATTAAAATCTCTCCTCCTCCTCCTCATCTTTATCCTCCTCATCCTCCTCCTCTTCATCTTCCTCCTCCTCCTCCTCCTCCTCCTCCTCCAGGCGTCGCCTCCAGCTCAACCCCACCCAGGCGTTCTTCCTGCTGGTCAACCAGCACAGCATGGTGTCAGTTTCCACGGCGATCTCTGAGATCTACGAGCAGGAACGAGACGAGGACGGTTTCCTCTACATGGTCTACGCCTCGCAGGAGACCTTCGGCTGCTAGGGAGGAGGGAGGAGGAGAGGGAGACGGGGGAGGAGGAAGACGACGACCTCCATCTTTTCTCCGTCGTAGTCGAGCACCTTTTGTTTTCTCCGTTGGTCAGTAAATGCAACACTAGTTACAAACAGCAGGGGGCGCCCTGCTCAGTGTTTCCTGTTTCACTTTACCTCCCCGTTCTCTGATGAGGGCTGAGGGCTTTTAATTTGAAAGGGCGGAACAAACAAACAAACAAACAAAACAAAACAACACAAAAAAACACAAAACTAAACAACCTTCCAGAAGTCGGAAGTCGTCTGTAAAGTTCCACTAACGATCGATCAATCAGTCGATCGATTGATTGATTCTCGTCGTTGACGTTCATGATGCTGATTCATTCAAACAAACAAACAAACAAACAAACAACAACATCTGGTGATTCTGCCGCCGGACGAGTCACAGTCTGAACTTTTTTTAATCACGTTTTTAGTTTTTTAATTTTTAATTCTCTTCGTTTTTGTTTTGAATTGATAGTTTAGTTTAGTTTAGTTTGTGTTTGTCTATAAATATAAATATATATAAATATAAACAATGAGTCCCAAGTTGGTTTTTGTTTTGTTTTTTTTCATCTTTAATCACATTTTAAAATGTTTAAAAAAAAAAAAAGCCTGAAGCTCAACTTTTGCTACCGAGTAGCTGACAATCAGGCTACACACACACACACACACACACACACACACACACACACACACACACACACACACACACACACACACACACACACACACACACAGTGTAAATCTGGTGAAGTTAATCAGCATCTACATGTGCAATATTTACCCCACACACACACACACACACTCTCCTCCGTTGTTCATCCTCCGTGTTTCACTGCGACACTACTTCCTGACGTCGCTTCCTCTTCACTACGATAAACAACAACAACGTCTCACACATAAACATTAACATGTAAATAAACACTAACGTATAAACACTAATAAACAAACAAACTGAAACAGATTTTAAATTTTCACCTCGTTTGTTTGACGCCTTGTTCACTTCATGTCTGAAACACACACACACACACACACACACACAACACACACACACACACACACACACACACACACACACACACACACACACCTCGGTCAAACACTAAACCTAAAACGTCATCAGTCGTTAATCTGACGTGACGCTTTTATTTTGACATCGTGTGACTTTTCTGCAGTAAAACATCGTGTGCGTGTGATGACGATGATGGCGTCACCGTGGCGACGTAATGACGTGACGTAGCGTCGTGATGTGACGACTTGTGACGCCACCTTGTGACGACGTAACATCGTCATGACGACATGACGTGTCGATGATGACATAGCACTACCATAACGACGTAGTGTCGCCGCGACGACGTAGCGTCGCCCTGATGTGACGACGCAGCGTCACCGTAACAACGTAGCAACACCGTGGCGACGTAGCGTCACCATGACGACGTAGCGTAGACACATAAACGTACTTCATGTAGGAAACAACGAGCTTCTTTTGCACATAAATTAATAGGAAGAAAAAAAGGAGTTTGAGGCTTCGTTTTTTAGGATTTACTGTATCGATGACAACAACGTGATGATGATTGTTTTGTATCTGCTCCTGTCGCTTCTTCGTCTCTTCGCATGTTTTCACTTTGTTTCTTTTATAAACGTTGATCAGCTCTAATTGTTTCCGTTTTCATTTTTCGACACTAAATCCGTTTTAGATGTTTTTTTTCCCAAAAAACCAAAAAGTGAAAATAAATAAAGTTGTATCGTCTGTTTGAGAGAAACATAAATGTGTGTGTGTGTGTGTGTGTGTGCGAGAAACGATCATATAACCGAGTGTTTTTTTTTTCTTTGCTTCTCTGACGTCGTCGCTGTTGGAGGGAGAGTTTGTAAATAATTGACGCGTTGCTACGACTTATTCAAGCATTTGCCAATAAATCAATAAATAAATCAATAAATAAAAAAGTTGCCTTTAAACGACTTTGTCTCCTCTTTTATGTTTTTACACAGATTTTATTCTGATTATTTACATTTATTGATACTTTTGTTTTTCAGGATAAACATTTAAATTAAACTTAAATTTAAATGTTAAAAATGTTTCTCATTTTTACTATTTATGCTTTTTCTGTTTTTTAATTAATTTATTAGCAATTATAAATATTGATTTAATTTTTTATTTAATTTACATCTTTTTTTCTGGATCAACAATTTATTTGTTGTTTTAATTGATAATTAAAATTCAACAATTACTAATTACTTGTTATTTAAATGGCTCCAAATTTAATTTTATATCTATATTATTTTTTATTCCTAAAATTTATTTTATTTTTAATTCAAATATTTTTACTTTTTTTTATTTTGTATTTTATTATTTTTAATTTTTCTTACTTTGTTGGATCAAAATAAGATTTAAAGATTAAAATCTCAAACATTTTACTTTATTTTTATTAATACATTATTCATTTTTGAATCAACATCAAACATTTTTAATTAAAAATTATTTTAAAATTTAAATTAATATTTTTTATTTTATATAAAAAATAATTACAATAATAATATTAACTAATTTAGTTAATTACTAGTAATTAAATTAGTCAATTTCTCATTTTATTAATATTTTATTCATGTTTCAGATTTTCTTCAAATACTTTTACTTTTACGTCAAAAAAAGACAAAACTGAATTTGGAAATAAAAAAAATAAACATTAAATCAACAAAACTTTTTTTAAATATTAATATTTTAGATAAAAAAGCAGCAGCTGTTGTTCAGTTGTTAATTTCTTTTTTAACTAATTTTAAAAAATGTTCTTAAATTAATTCAACAAATAAAATGAATAAAATAATAATTTTTTACTTGTGACTTCTAGTGAAACTTTTAACGACGCAAAACAAACAAACAAACAGATAAAAAGATGAATGAGTTTATTTTATTTTAGTTACAAGACGACGACGCTGAGATCAGAGTCCAGAGACGAAGACGTTTCACCTTCGTCTTCATCAGTTCATCACACACAGTTTTAAACGTTTAACGAGACAAACACTTTGTTTCTCGAACGTCTCCCTCCTCTTCGTGTCGCCGCCTCAGTTTCTCTCCTCGACGACACGTTTCTGAACAAACGTCGTCCGATGTGAAAACTACGACGGTCTCGACCGATCCCGGTTCAGACGCCGAGTCCACGAGGATCCAGATGAAACCTGAAGGTAGAAAACGTGTCTGTGATGAAGCAGCGGAGGAAAAGAAACGTTTTGTGGGAGAAGTTTCGGAGGTGATGACGACGAGCCTCAAGGTGGCGTCGCTTTGTTCGGACCAGAGGAACCAGGAAACGATGCAGGAGGAGGAGTTACGCCATACTGAGGAGAGAAGAAGAAATTCAACGTTTTATTCCAGAGAAACAAAGAATTGTTTTACTTTAAATTAACCTCCAACATTTGTTGAGATTTAGAAATGTTCAACTTTGGAAACGTTTCACGTTTAAGTGTCAAAATACAGCTGCTTACAGCTAACGGGGCTAAGTTAGCTAACATAGCTAAGTTAGCTAATATAGTTAAGTTAGCTAATGTAGCTACACTAGCTGAAGTAGCTAAGTTAGCTGACATGGCTATGATAACTAACATAGCTATGTAAGCTAACGTAGCTATGTAAGCTGACGTAGCTACGTTAGCTGAAGTAGCTAAGCTACCTGACATAGCTAAGTTAGTTGATGTCGCTAAGTTAGCTGATGTGGCTAAGCTAGCTAATATAACTAAATCACCTAAGATATTAACATTAGCTAACATATCTAAATTATATTTATGCTAATGTAGCAATGTTAGCTAATAGCACAAGTAACTGGTTGGTCGAATCTGTCCCAGGCAGCTTAGTTAGCTGAAGTTAAGCTACGTTGGCTAAATTAGCCAACACAGCTAAATTACGTAAAGTTAGCTAACATATCTAAATTAGCAACGTTAGCTACATTAGATAGAAGCACTTAGCTAGTCGGTCATATCCATCCCAGGCAGCTCAGTTAACTTAAGTGGCTAAATAAGCTAAGTTAGCTAACATAGCCAATTTTAGTTGAAGTAGCTAATTTTGATAAAATAACTAAATAATCTAAGTTAGCAAAGGTACATAAATAAGCTAATTCAATCAGCAGTCAAGTTAGCGTCAGTATGTTAATGTGTGAGTGTTAAAGCGTGTGTGTGTGTGTGTGTGTGTGTGTGCGCGTCACCTGTCGATCAGAGAGTCCCTCATACTCGTAGCGATGGCCGACGGCTGCGCGGCGTCGCTCAGTCTGAAGACGCTCTCGATGACGCTGAGCTCGGTGCTGGTGGTGTCGAGGCCACAGAAGGCGCACCAGTCGTTCACCACCATCCCCGCCGCGATGACATCACTGCCCCGGTTCACGGTGCCGGCCTGTGACAGGAAGTCCTCGTTAGCGTTAGCGTTAGCTGAAGCATTTCAGTTGCACGGTGGTCGTCGACCCACTCACCACCAGAGGAACCTGCAGCAGACTGGACAGCTCGTCCTGGTCCTCGATGGAGGTCTTGGGGTGAACCAGACCGCCCTGGTTACTGAAGGCACAGTACGAACCCACCAGGACCTGATCCGCCACCGTCTGACGGAAAACCTCCACCTTCAGGGTGTCGGCCAGGATCTCCTCCGTCTCCTGAGACACGAGGTAATAAACTGTTACAGTCGCTGAGTTCATATCATGATGTTTATGTGGAAATTAAACCTTTACATTTATTATTATTTATTCAACTATTCTATTTATTCTATCATATTATTTATTCTGTTTATTGTTTTAATTTTTCAAACATTTATTTTATATTTCATTTCATTTTTATTAATTAAATTATTCATCCTGTTAGTCTGTTCTCACTGTCTACTTCCTGTCATGTGACGTGTCATGTGACTGACCCTGTCCAGGTCGGGGTGGACCAGCGCTACGTAGTCGTTACAGGCGATGACGTTGCCGAGCGCCGACAGTCGCTCCTCGACTCTCTGGATCCTGACGGAGTCGGGGAGACTGTTCCTGACGTGTTGCAGCTCCTGATCCGTCGTGTTGTTGGGAACCAGGAGGCCGTGGCGGTTTCCTTGACGACGGGGAAACAACAACAACAACGTCACACACGAGAAGACAGACACAGAGCTGGAGAAGAGTGTGTGTGTGTTTGAGTGTGTGTGTGTTTGAGTGTGTGTGTGTGTGTGTGTGTGACTGACCGACACACATCCTCCCGATGATGCGACATCCTGCGATGGAGGCGTGAACCACTGGGATGGTTTCTGACAGTTCACCTTCAAACACACTGACACAAACAACAACAGCTTTGTTTACAAACTGACAAACACACACAAACACACACAGAAGCTTTAACCCACGAAACGACACATTTTAGTGTTTTAGTCAAAGAAAAATTAATGATCAGATGCTGAATAACGTTAGCGTGGCTAGGCTAGCTGAGGAGATGCTAACTCAGAATTGTTCTCAGAACTCGCAAGAAGTTTTACAAGAGTTAGCATCTTTAAAAGTTAGCATCTTAAGAGTTAGCATCATGAGGTTTAATTCTCCACATTCACGTCTTCAGCAGCTGCTAGCGTATGTGTCTGTCAACTGGAGACGATGACATCACACTTAAGTGTCGATAGTTTTGCAAATCACCACTGATTTTTAGTATTGATTAGTATCTGATAAACACAACTCTGAAGTGTGATATTGATAAATATCATCAACAACATCATATTGTTATTTTACACCTCCAGCAGCGACTCGACCGAAGATAAAACCGTCTCATCTTGTTCAGTCGGGTCCTAATTGAACTATTGATTTTCTCTTATTTCCTGTTTATCAGTAAAAATTAACAGCTTTATTTCACAATAAAATCTCCTGGAGTTTCACCGAGGTGAGGGCTTTTATTTTGAAGCTGCAGCAGCAGGAAGTAGTTACAGTCACCGTCACCATGGAGACGACAGTCCACACCTGATTCACGTCATTAAATCAAAGTTTAATCTAAAGTTTCCTCATAAAGCGACAGCAGCTCAGGTCACGTGGTCTCCGGTTACACTCTGATGACATCAGCCGACCAAGTCCGGGTCCAGGTCCAGATCTAGGTTCGACTCCAGGTCCAGACTCGAACCCGGTCTAAGGACTGTGAGGGTCTCACCTGTAGAAGTTCTCGGAGCCTCCTATCGCCACCAGACAGTAGGTGTTGGTGAGTTTAGCGAAGCAGCCGACCTCGTTGTTTTTCTCAAACGACGCTCTGACCGCCATGACACTTCACTGTCACTGCTGCTGATCCTGGACCAGCGGAGAGACCCGGAGTTAAAACGACATCACGATATAAAGTCACATCACGTTATAACGTCACACATCAAACACACTCTCCGTTAATCACCGGTTTAACTGTCTGAACGGAGCTAACCGGCTACAACCGGAGTTCACCGTTTTACAACCGTTTGGTCCCGGTGGAGCAGCGGTGAAAACGTCCGGTTAACTTTCACGTTTCTCCGGTGAAAAAGTTCCGACTGACGCCGCTGAAACGTTTGTTAACACATAAATTAACGATACTCACCGAAGAAATGTCTGGAGAAAGAGTCGGAGCAAGTTCCGCGGCCTCCAAACGTGTGTGGTGATTCCCCCTGAACCCCACGTGTTCTCTTCCGCTTCGGTCAGTTGACGTGATGACGTCAGGACGTCAGGACGTACGTTTTTATTTACTGACTAATTTCAACGGAATTTTGTATAAATTTAAACATTATTTTAACACAAATACAACGATTTATATATCTATTATTACCAATCACATTTTTATTAATATTTATATTTTATTTTATAGTTTATTTATTGAACGTTTTATTATTGTTTTTTTTATTATGTATTACTTATTTGTTTTATTATTATTATTCTGTTCATATTCTGTGTTCTGTTGAATTTGTAAAAACAAAAATGTGATGCAATAAAAATATGATTAGAAAAATATGAATAAAATAAATAATTGTGTTTCTTTAGATAATTTTAAAAAAATTAAATATTAACAACTTTTATAAAAAAGAAAGTTTCTTGGGAAAAAAATATTTATTTAAATTAAAGTTTAATTTCCTTGTAGTTTTATTTCCTGATTTTGTTTTTAGACATGTTTATATATTATTTTATAGTTTGATTATGTTTTTGATAAATAAATAAATTCAATAAATATATAAACAACAAGAATTAAAAAAACAACAAACAAACAGGAAATAATGTTTGAACATCGGTTTTAAAACAGATAATTATCTGACAAAAATTCTGCCCTAAATATTTTTAAATTAATCATTTTAATTATTTTATTTTTTCTATAAAACAGTGTTTTTCATGACTGGAATAAATATTATAAACATTATAAATTGTAATTATTGTTTTTTAATGTTCAATGGCAACAACTGATATTGAATCTGTTTGTTAAATTAAATTAAAATTATTTTTCTTATTGATTATTAATATTATTAACAGGAGGTATAAATGTAAAAAAAAAAAAAAAAATGGTTATTTTCTGTCACATTAATTTATCTTCATGTTTTTATCAAACATAATTAATATGTGTGTGAGCGTGCTCTTGCACGAGCCATAGAAAAAAGGTAAATAAAAAAAAAACCTGCATAGCAACTGCAGCGTCCTCCTCCTCTTCTCCGCTCGCGCAGCTCTGAGCCAATCACGTCCACCGGCTCCGCGTGACGTCTTGTTTGTTGACACTTCCATTAGCTCGCTACCTGTGTGACGTCACTGCAGCGGGTTGGGCGGGGGTGAGAGGAAGAGGAGACGAAGATCGTGTAGATAAAGATTAAGGTCTCACTCTTCTGAGTTTTTCTCGGTTTCACATTAAATCTTAATTATTAAACATGATAAAATCAGTTTTTTTCTGAAGATATCATTGTGTGAGCTGTTGAATATGGTTTCTGATGAGTCTTAGACTGTAAATAAAGATGGCCGACATGACAAGATTCATTGTTTTTTGACAAACAGAAGAAAGAAAAAAATGTCACATTTGTTTTCAGTTGCCTGGAGATTTTAAATTGTAAAAATTCAACTAAGAAAATCATATGTTTTCAACTTTTGAATGTTTGAGAATGCAGTAATAAAATCCAAGATGGCTGCCGTGCATATGTAACAAAAAGGAAGACGCTATATTATCACACACACATAAAAAAACAACTTTACATTTTTTTCTTGTGCGCTTTGGACTCATAGAGACCAGAAATTGGAAAATTCCAACAAAAAATGACTTGAAACTTTGCTGGAAATACAGTAATAAAATCAAAGATGGCTGCTGTGCATGTCAACAAAAGGTAGATGTCAGATTATACAATTTTCTCTTATTTGTGTCTAATTAAATATATAAATACACACTATCAATAAATATGCTCCTTGAAAACACTATAACTATTGAATTTGACTTCAAAGTTCAACTGAGAAAGTCTAAAATATTAAATTTTGAATCTTTGTGGACGCAGCATTAAAATCCAAGATGGCCGCCATGCTCGTCAACAAATTATTAGCATTTTTGTCCAACTTGTGTCCCATTAAATTATTAACACACACAGTACTGTCCAACTCATTTATATGGACATAATGTTATATTGTTTATATGAGGGGGAAAATAACGCATAATTCATCATTATAAAATGCTAGTTTTGCTAGCTTTTTCTGTCCTGGTGTGTATGGCAGCCATCTTGGATTTTAATACAAAAACACCAAATTATTTCAGTTGAAAATTCACCGTTTTTGACTCTAGATTAAATTAAATTGTGACATGTGACATTTTTCTGTTTTTTATTTGTTTTTGTGTCTGTAGCTAAGAAGAAGAAGACGCTTCCCGCGTTTTTGTGTTGGAGATTACGCGACTCGCGTCTGACGTCATCAACCAGCGCCATCTTTACCAAAACAACAACAGTTTATCTAGCTGTGTCGTAGCTAGCTTGCGTTGTGTAAAGAATAAGAAAAAACACACCGAGTGAGGTGTCTTTACGTCGGACAGACGATCTGTGGAGGGATCCGCTTCACAGACTCGTCGAGTCGGGGAACTCTGCCTGGAAACACCGTAAACTAAACCGGAACCGGAGGACAGACCGACGGAGACGGAGCCACCGGCCTCGTGGGCTGCGAACGTGGGGGTCGATTAGGTTTGATGAAATTAATATGTCACACACACACACACACACACACACACACACACACACACAGTAGGCGGAGCTCACTGTTGTAAACATGTCACATATTTTCAGTTTTATCTCAATAATGTCAGATTTTTACTCAGTTTAGTTTAAATCACATTATGTCACAATTTTACATTATTAACAAATATAACATCGTTATATTACATCTTATATATTAAATAGTCACATTAAAGTCTTAAAGACACAGCAACACAAACAAGTGTTATTATATTAATAACCTGAAATTGTGACATGTTATTATGTATTTTTAGTTAAATAGTAAATTAATTGTCATAAACATTATAAAATAAGGTCATTTTACATCATTTACAACATCAAAATCCTTCAAACGTTCAGTTTATTCTCATAAAAGCCTCAAATCGTCCACATTAAAGAAGCTAGAACCAATAAATATTGATTAATATTGATTTAATTAATTAATCGCTGATCTATCAGCTGGAAACACACCGTCCTGATTTAGTGATACTTATTTCTTTAAGCGGAAGAAGAATAAAGCTGAGGCAAACTCATTTAAATCAAATCAATAATGTAGATAGGGTGTAATTAATCTGCCGGCGTGAACGTATTTATCTTCATTAGTTCCTGGCGACAGTGTTTCGCTTTATTTACTGAAAGAAACAGGATGAATTTGTACAGGTGGGTTCAGTCAAACACGAACAAGAACAGGAGGAAAAAAGATGAAGAGGATGATGATTCAAAACAAAACAGTATCTGACAGAGAGAGAGAGAGAGGTGGGTCTATATTTAGCTGAGCTCGCTCGCTCTTCGTCCAGCTGCTCAGACAAACAGCTGGCGAGAGGCGGAGCGGCACTACAACGCTACAAACACAGCTCCAGAGGCTCTTTGAGTTCATGAATGAAGCATGTGTGTGTGTGTGTGTGTGTGTGTGTGTGTGTGTGTGTGTGTGTGTGTGTGTGTGTGTGTGTGTGTGTGTGTGTGTGTGTGTGTGTGTGTGTGTGTGTGTGTGTGTGTGTGTGTCACTCCTTCATCATCTGTTCCACTTCAACACCGACACAATAAAATCTGTTTCACTGGAAGGAAGAAAGTAATAAGAGCAGCCGCCACATTTCTCTAAAGTGCTTGTTCAGTTTTATTGAAGAGAGAACATGAGAGTTTTTACTCCATAAATTCAATCAATTACAGTCACTTCCAAGGAAATAAAACGTCCGTCAGAGAGAAGAGAGAACAGAACCAGAACCAGTCTGAGACTGATCTGAGGTTCAGAGACTCGAAGGACGTGTTTATATTTAATGTCTGACGGTCAGAGAAGTCGGTTAAAAGATAAATAGTGACTGAAAGAGACAATACAAAAATACAACTACATGAAGACAGAAACAAACACACACAAAGACTTAAAAGACACAACACAGCTACAAAGAGACATATTATAACAACAAACAGAGACTATAGCAACAAAGAGACAAAACACAAACACAAAGAGACACTCGATGGCCACAAAGAGACAGATCACAACTGCAAAGATACAAAAGACTAAAAGAAACAATTCAACTATAAAGAGACAAACAGTCACAAAGACATATCAAGACTGCAAAGAGACAAAATACAGCTACAAAGAGACAGTTTACATCTACAAAAGAGAGAAAACAGCTGCAAAGAGACACAAAGCGACTACAGAGAGACACCTTGTGACCGCAGCTCCAGACTGGACTCAGACGTCTGTCGAGGTTTAAAAAGTCTCGTGTCCTCTCGTCTCCGTCTTCCCGTGCGTCCGCCAGACAGACTGATGTTATATCGGATGTTTTATTCACGTCTGGATTGAAGGTTAAAGCTCATAATCAACTTTTATGTGAAAATTATCACAAGTTATTGCTTCACAGTTTTGGCCAGAAGCCGGCGGCCGTTAACACGTTTTTGAGAGACAGTTAATTTCTCATTTTAAAAAGCATCTTTACTGCTACTAACTCTGACTTATTGACACTTTAGTTACAGTCTCCGTTTGTCACCAAACTGTCAATAAAAAACAGTTTTAATCTGAAAAGAATCAAAGATGGACGACAATAAATCAAAGACAAAACATCTGGATCAACCTACAAGTAGCCAGTTGATCGATTCATCTGATTTTCAAAACATAAACGAAGGTTCAAGGAGCTGTATGTAAGATATGCTAACGCTAGCTAGCTAACGTTAGCATCAACATACAACATGTAAGAATACGTCCTCGTCTTCATCCTCCTATGTTTTGATGTCACGGGACAGGATATGAAAAGGATGTGAAATAGCTAGCATGCTAACTTCAATAGCTAGCATGCTAAATTCAAAAGTTAGCATTCAAATTAGCATCGCTTCCCTGAAGTTTGAGCAAACAGCTGTTAAAGCTAACGTTAGCATTAACGTACAAGACGTCAGAATCCATCTTCATCCTCTTGTGTTGTGGTATCATGAGACAGGATGTGAAATAGCTAGCATGCTAACTTCAATAGCTAGCATGCTAACTTCAAGAGTTAGCATTGAAGTTAGTATCAGTTTACCGAAGTTTGAGCCAACAGCTGTTAAAGCTAACGTTAGCAGACGAGACATCTTCATTTTCTTGTTTGTGTAATAAGAGACTATACAGGGTGTGAAATAGTTAGCATGCTAACTTCAAATGTTAGCATTAATGTTAGAATCAGCTTCCCGAAGCTAACGTTAGCTACACAGCGATAGTAAAAACGTACATAAAGCGTATTTAACTCTTCATAAATAACAGTTTTTCTTCCACGTTTCTGCTTTTAAACTAAATGTCTTCAGTGATTTGACCGGTTTGTTGAGTCAGTTTATCATCTGGGGCCGTCCTCGTCATCTGTGGTTTCCCAGCATGCATTACAAGCCACCGGGAAAGCTTCCACGTCTGGCACGGTGGTGGTGTAAAGTGTTACAGAGAGTAAGATGATCCCATCAGCTGGTGTCTGCTAAACTGATTGCATTGGGTTTGATTGGATCGGCGTCTCGGACGGATTAAAGATGTCCGAGCTGATAACCGACCCAGGCTCTGATCGCTCTCCCTCCCTCTTCCTCTCTATCGAGGCCTTTCTATCTCCGTCTACTCTCTCTTCTCTATCTCATCTCACACTGCTCACATCTAAATGAAGTCTGGGTCAATCACTGATCGTCTTCTGTCTTTTCAGTTTGACTTTTCCACCTATGGATCCTCAGGTTCAGATGTAGTCAACTCTTCAGTTAAAGAATAAAGTCTCATTTGTTTGTTTTCAGTCTTAAAGTGATAGTCTAAGATCTTTATCACCATGACAACGAGTCCAACTCCACCTCAACAGATATGTTACGTTGGTTGAAGTAATATCCAGTTTGACTGTCTTTTGTTTTCACAACCAAATAGTTAACAATGAAAGTAAATGGGGCAGTCAGCCAAACGTATCTAAATTGTCATTTTTTAACCACTAATAAAAGCTGAAAATATCACTTCACTGAAGGACAGCACTTAGTAATGAATAGGGTAAAAACACTACACTTAAACTGAAGTACTATAGATGTAGCTAAATTAGCTGAAATTGCTACAAGCTAAGGTAACAAAGTTGGCTAAAGTATCAAATTAGCTAACAAGTTAAGTTGGCTGAAACAGCTGAATTAGTAAGTGAACCGAGAGTAAAAAGAAATTACAAGTCATTTACCATGTAGCGTTGCATTTATCTGGAACATGAATAGGGTCCCTACACATAAACTGAGGTATTGCTAAATTAGCTAAGGTGGCTAAGTAAGCATCAGTAAAAAGATTCATCATTTATCATTTATCTGGCTTCTTCACTGACATTCATCAACCTGTTGTTCAGTAAAATGATGAATCAGTGAAATAATGAATCTGCTGATGTGGGAACATCCTTCATCCAGTTGTTATAAAACCAGACGTTGGGTAAGTCTTGTAAAACAGTGTTTTTAATAAACTCTGGGTTCACTTACTAAGTTATCAGTACTTCAGTGAAGTAATATTTTGAGCTTTATTAGTGGTTAAAAAATGACAATTTAGATACGTTTGGCTGACTGCCCCATTTACTTTCATTGTTAACTATTTGGTTGTGAAAACAAAAGATGGTCAAACTGGATATTACTTCAACCAACGTAACATATCTGTTGAGGGGAGTTTGACTCTATTCATGGTGAAATAGACTCTGGTTCATGTTGCTCTGGACTGTCACTTTAATGCTAAGCTAATGCTAATTCACGTCACATTTAATCCATCAAACCATCAGTTTTCCACCTGATTTACTGCAGCTTCACGTCGATCCTCACCCACCGTCTCTTTGTGTTTGTTCAGGTTGTAACGTGTTGACGATGGGAGGAGAACAGAGTCACGAGACGAAGACCGAGGAGAAACAAGACGAGACGCAAAAACATCAAGAGTCGACGGCCGACGCTGAGAGTCCAGGAGCTGCTGCGTCTGAAGGTGAAACGATTAAAACACTTTAACATCAGCTGCTTCACCATGTTTGTTGACATTCATATGTGATATATCATCTCATGTTGACATAAAATCAGTTAAAACTTATTATTTACCTTGAACAACATGGTCGACCATGTTTGTTGTTTAAAAAAAGGGGGCGTGGCTTCACTGCAATCCACTTTAGATGATGTGGAGCTCAGTGATTGGCTCGTAGACATCCAGTTAAATAAAAAAAGTGTTTCTTTTTTCCCTTAAAATGCGGCTTTAAAGTTACAAAAAAATAAAAATAAAACATGAAGCAAAAATTACTAATTCTTTCTTCCACAGAAACGCCAGCAGAGCTGCCCCAGTGCAGGATGGGAAACAAGCAGGTGGACAACATGTGCTTCATGATCTCGTGCACCAACTGGTATTAAACCGGTCCCGGACCGGTCCTGGACCGGTCCTGGACTGGTCCTGGACCAGTCCCGGACTGGATGAGATGGATGAATCTGGAGTTAAAGGACAGATAATCAATAATAATCAATTCCTTCAACTTTTTATTGTTGCACTTTTGTTTAAAATGTTAGAAATGCTTCATGTGAACTTACAAGAACCACAACAGTTTGACAGAATTGGAGCCAATCATTTGCTTTATTTGCTGTAAATAAAATAAAGATGTTTAGTTTGTTAGTTTTGTTTTTTCTGCATCGATATTAAAATGATTAAAATGAACATTGTGTCAATATGTTTCTCTTCTTGTTCCTTTTCAAACAGCCTGTAAACATCATCGTAAACATTTTGTTGACATTGTTTATTTTCTTTATGAAGCATCGTCACCACCTGTGGAGGTTTAACAGCCTCGGCACTAAAAAACTTTAAAAGTCATTTAATTTATGTTTTATAAAGGTGATAAATTAACAGAACAACGTGGCTGAAAGATCAAATCTAAAGGTTCAATGGTTCCTTTACCAGGTTTGTTTGATGTTTTGTTGACTGATGTGATGAGTTTAGTGACCTGGTTCATTCTTCAGTGAAATGATCCAACATCTTCATGGTTTCAGTTTTTAGGGTCAATCACATTTCTCTGTTTCACTGCTCGTCTCCTGAAACAAAGTGTTGAGGTTAAAACGTTCCTCTACTTCACCGTCACACGTCATCACAAGTCGTCACTAGTTGCTACGTAGAGCGATCATGTCGAATGACAACAAACAAAGATGGCGTATACAGACTCGTTCATGTCCATCAAGTTGGTGACGGATTAAAAATTGACAAGATGTTTGTTACATTAATAAAGATCCTGTTATCACATGAATGGAAACATTAGCAAAGAGACAACTAGCGACTGATAGCTAACGCTAACGTTATTGGTTAGCGGTTAGCGAAGTTAGCTTAATAAGTTAAATGCATTGATTAGTTTATGAATTAAATTGCTAATGTTTTTTAAAAGTTAACAAAAGTTCAACACTGAGTCTCGAAAGACAAAGGTCCTTTTCTCTGGTAACTGAAGTGGTTCTAAGATTTAGATTTTAGTCACAAAGAAGGTCCCAGTAGTTCTAGTCTGTGAGGTCGCTCCACAGTTTGTTAACAATGTTCAATACGTCACCTGAGGATCCATGGATGGATTTCATCACTAGAGGTTGTTTATGAGGTTAAAGTGAGGATGAAGATGTTCTACAGAAAGTCTTGTTATGAGGAAATCTAGAGATCATTGAAGACGCTGATGTTGTCAGTGTTGTGAGGACGTCCTTTAGTACGTCTACCACCTCCTCACAACACTGACAACACTGACAACGTAGTAGTTTCTAGTGATGTTTTGGAGATTGGAAAGTCACTGTAAAGGTTCTACATAGGTTCTCTAACTTTAGAAACAGTTTAGGGTTAGGTTAAGTTCTTGGGTTTCTTTGGAAAGTTCTTGACAGATGTGGACGTCACTGAAGACATTCTAAGTTATTATTGAAGAGGCTCTATTGATCGATCTTCTAAAGGACGTTTAGTGGCTGTAGTGGTCAGTGAGGAGGTTGTAGACGTCCTTTAGTAGTTTCCAGTGATAGTTAGTAGTTATTTAGGTTCTTTAGAGAAAGTTCTACATGTTGTTTTGGAAATTGTTGGAGGTTTAGGAGGATGTTACGAGGTTTAGGGTCATTGAAGGGGTTTGACAAGTCACTGGAGGATCCATGGACGGATTTACTGAGTTTACGTCACTAAGAAGGTTTGTTTACAAGGTTTACGTGAGGATGAAGATGTTCTTAGTTATTAGTAAAGCTCTGGATCCTTTAAGAGGTTGCTGTAGTCAGTGAGGTGGTTCTAGACGTCCTTTAGTAGTGTCTAGTGATCTTTTGGAGGTCGTTGTAAAGGATCTATGAGAAGATGCCGATCTGGGAACTGTTTACAAGCTTTTAGCGATCATTGAAGAGGTTCAGTCAACATAAATATGTGATGACAGATGTCATTGATGTGGGTTTATAAATGCTGTTGCTGGAAGGAGTTGTGGGACACTATTATCTCCTTTGCTCTCCTGAAGAGCGGTCCAGTGTATCTTCTGCCAGGAGAGAAGAGATAAGAAAGGAATTCGACCGGTTTTTATCGTAGCTGCCACTTAGATATTCTGGGTCACTTCACTCAGCGATGAACCTTCCTGAGGGAAAAGGAAAAACTACTCAGTCACAGCTCTCAAGACCAGCTTGTATAACGCCTGACAGTCAGAAATAAAAATAAACTTGAAATCACTCGCTACTGTTGGAGAGGGAGGGGATCAATGAGGGAGCAGCTCTGTGATTGGCTGGTTTAGGGGCTTTTAGCGAGACATATTTAGCTGAAGTGAATTATTTATATTTGTTATTTATTTCTATATATGTCAGTGAGAAGGACGACGGAGACGGATGTGTCCTTGTGTGAACAGACGTCGTCCAAGTGTTGTCCTGTTGTGACACAATTGATTAGCTTCAGTAAAGACATATAGTGTATGATGGTAAAACACAAACGCTGATCAAATGATCCATTTGGTCACAATAAAAGAAGTAAAATCCATCTCATCAAAACTCCAGATAACTCATTAAACTGCCATGAAATGAAAATGTGTGTTGGAGGGCGTCAGTATCTACAGAGCCCGTCTGTCCAGGTGGTTTAACACATTTCATATCACCAGAGCAGGTGCATATTTATCCCTGAAGGGACATTTCAGCAAAACACCACCAGGCAGATTTATGACGCACATCTGGTGGATTTATACTGAACATAATCTCACAGATGTCCCCAAAACTAGCTAATGGATTTACAGAAATTTGTTGAGAATCAGGTTTA
This sequence comes from Polydactylus sextarius, assembly GCA_016801845.1. Classification (NCBI taxonomy): domain Eukaryota; kingdom Metazoa; phylum Chordata; class Actinopteri; family Polynemidae; genus Polydactylus; species Polydactylus sextarius. Next base: position 27,147,016 of record CM028908.1, read on the forward strand.
GTGAAAACTACAACAACTATGAAGTATGAAATGTAAAAATCAACAGAGCAATAATAATAATAATAATAATAATAACACTGCCAGACAGATGGGTCTGACAACACAAACAGAAATAGACTTTAAATAGAAGTTCATGTTGGGAAAAGTGAACGTGGACACGGTGAAGTCAGAGGATCTTCAACAAACAACAAAAACAAGTCAGTTGTTCTCATCAACGTACAGACAAGTGATAAATTAAAAACCTGAAAATAAACATTTGTTTCATTAAACATCTAGAACCGTCACTTTCTACTGTTTGAAGTCGTAAACTCGGCTCCAAAAACACGATAGGTTGTTCAAAGAAATCACTCAAGAAGTTCTACAAATAACGTTTTAACGTTTGTTTAAAAGGTTTAAATAAAGATGAAGATGTTCTATAAATGTTCCTCAAGAGGTTGTTTACAAGATGTAAGTGGTCACTAAAGAGGTTCAGTTATTGTTTTAGTTAATGAGAAAGTTCTAGAAGTCATTTAGATTGTTCTAAGGTTTGTTTACAAGCTTTAAGTGAAGATGAAGATGTTCCATAAATGGTCTTAGTCATCAGGAACGTTCTAGATCTTATAGTGGTGAGTGAAGTGGTTCTAACATCCTTTAGTAGTTTCTACTGATCTGTTGGAGGGTCTGGTTGGAATAGAATATTTCATTTGTCCCTCAAGAGGAAACTTATCTGTTTTACAGCATAAAGACTTATGGAAATAGATAAACAGAAAATAAAAAGTTAACATACAAATAAATAAATAGTTTATATAAAAAAAGAAAAGGTTCAAGTCTCCAGAGATGAGGAGGAAGGTTTGTGGTGGATGTTTCCAGCTGGGACATGACAGAGTCACAGTAGCTGTAGCGTCGGTCGACAGCGAGTTATCACCATGACTTGAGAGAACTGCTCTGATGTAGTTGGACCAGACGCTGACAACAAACAGCTCAACGTCCTGTTTTACTGAACGTTATTGTTTAATCCTCTATTGTCTGGAACAGAGAGTTAAACTCTCTGTTGACCCAAGAACATTTATGTCTCAAAGGGACATTAACCTAAGTATTTTGAAGGTGCATCAAAGGGTTAAGTTTTCCATCTGTGTTTGGAACATTTTAAGTTGATTATTAAGAGTTTTAAAAGTCAATGACAAAGTTCTAGATTTTCTGTGGAAAGTTCCTGAGGTTCACAAGGTCATGTAGGTTCTTTAACAGGTTGTAGTCGTCGTCCAGGAGGATCTAGACATCATCTACGTTCCTCAGGAGGTTGTTTACAAGATCCAGTTGGTAAATGAGAAGGTTCTAGAAGTAATTTATGAAGTTCTAGAGCTTTTTGGGAGGATGCAGTTATCAGCCAATATGTTTTAAAGGTGCTTTAGATTTCTGTTTAAGGTTCTAGGAGTCAATGTTAAGATTCTAAAGATTCCTGGAACCTTTTAGGTTCCTGAGGTCCATGTGGAGGTTCTAGTGTGTCTTTGTAAAGGTCTTGACAAGGACCTGGTCTCCAGTGAGGGTCTACAGGTAGTTTAGATGGTTTTGGGGACCATGTGGAGGAGCTGGTGTGTAACTCGATCACCATTCAATGACAAACACGTCTTAGACAATGAAGTTTTCACTTTTATTGACATTTCATTGTTAACAGAACATTGTGTTATTGGTATATAACTGGCATGAGACAGTAAAACCCAACCAAACATTAAAAAAACCCAACATTTCTGTTCCAGTCATGTTAACATTTTAAATAATAAAACTCTCAGTCATTAGAAATAAAACTGGAATCTGGAATAATCTTCTCATTAAAGTAAAACATGCCTGTTCAATATTAGCCTCGTCATAAAAATGGTACAACATCGTGTGCAAAGGATGATGACGTTCATCTTAAATAAGAGAGTGAAAGAAAAATACAAAACTTTTCAAAAGGCTTTTGTCGAGTCTTCGTATTTACATGAGCTGATATTTGATATCATTCGACTGGAAACGGCCGAGTGACGGATTTATAAAAACAAAAAAACAAAACACAATAAATGGGTGCATCGTTATTCATGAGAAGAAGTCAGTCATGGTCAGATTTTTTTCCATTTTGATTTTATAATCAACCCATTTAGTCAAAAAACCCAAAACCAAAGAAGAAAAAGGAAAAAAACAAACTGTATTTACAGAAAACATCTTTTTTTTCTTTATAAGAAAAACAAACTGAATTGAATCTGTCTTAAAGCTATATCTGATAAAATCTCCCTACAAGTAGCAGTAGTAGTAGTAGCTGTTGTGATATTATCCAAAGAACTTCAATATATCTTGTTAACTTCAAAAAACTTCTGCCCAGACTACCTCTGATATGTTTTATTTCACCTACATATATATAGACTTCTTCTTTTTGTTGTTTTTTTTTAAGAAAAGAGAACATTAGAAACTAAAGGCAACAACAGGCAAGTTAAAGGACGACTCAGCTACGTGACGCCGCGCTCCACGACGCACGGCCACGACCGCCAGAGACGTCAAATCTATACTGTAGGCGGCCACCAGGGGGCGATCCACACGTTCATCTTCATTTACAGTCATTGGTGTTTGGACACACGGTTGAAAACTGTTTGTGAAGTTGCTGTAAACAACTACTTCCAATGGAAAGTAGCTAAATCGCTAAATGAAGCTAAATGACGTGATGATGTCATGGTTTCGTTCTTCCTGACGTCGGCTGGTTTCAGCCCTTTATGTTTGTTTCACACTTGTTTCATGAATCTTCATGTGGACGTCAACTACTGTGACATGATCTTCAACTGATTAACTCTAGTTCACACCAGTCGACTTCACCATCCATCAGTGAGTCTCAGTCTCTGTCGTGATTGTTGGCGACTTGTGTTCCCATGATCTGGAGTCTCAACAACTGGTCTGAGACCTGTAGTGTTCACACTACAAGACTTGTCAGTGATTGACTCCCGATCACACCGTGACGTCACCAAACTCTACGTCTGGTCACGTGAACTAGACAGGATGTAGCCGCTGCTTCTCACCGTGATTTACAGCCGTTTATTGTTGACGAGCACCGGTGAAGACGCTGCCTCCGACACAGACTAAACCGCTAAACCGGCGTGTAAACATCACCATGGCAACACGCTGGTTTTCACGGTGGAGCTGAAATCAGCAGCAGACCTCCCGGTACCGGGTAACATCTGGATCAGATGCGGGAGTTTGTAGAAAGTGAAAATGAAAGAAAAAGCGTTAAAAGCGTCAGACTTTTAAACGTGGTTGTGAGTGAATCAGTGAGACGGCAGCAGCATTTATCTCACATCCCTCCTCTGATTGGCTGTCGCTCTTTGTCAGTCTCTTCAGACTCCTCCAGTTTTCTAACATGACAGATCCAGTCCCGGTCTCAGACCAGGTCCCAACGGCCTCTGATGGAGTCGTTAGGGCTGTTCACACATTATGATCATTAACTGATGATTCACCAACCATCAGAGGACCAAGTCCACCAGACACCACCACTGGAGATCACTGGTGGAGTCCACTGGTGTCAACTAGACTTTAGCGACATTGTTTGCTGTTTTTCTTTGTGATTTATCATGTTGAAGATGCAGCGTCTCTGGAGAACGTCGCCCCCTGCTGTTCGTGGAGTGGCTTCATCAGATAACTGAGTCTACCTTTAAAGGCAACTCACTGTTGTCCAAACCCACCAGAGCATCATCATCATCATCATCATCATCAGACCTGGGACCAAAAACAAGAAAAACAAACATTTTCTTTTTTTTTTTTTTTCTTTTGAACTTATCTGTCCTCGCTTCCTCTTTTTGCACAGTTAGTGATGTAAAATGACGGAGGACGCTGAGATTTGACAAATAAATCCAACAATATCAGCTGTAGTTTCATCCCAGGTCTGAAAATAAAAAAAAAAAAAAAAAAACTAGAGGCAAATGTTCAGAGGACCCTTCGCCCTCCGTGAACCATCACACAACCAAGTGGAATAAAGTGAGTTGAACACCAAGTCTGAAGAAAACCTCATCTATGTATATATTATCTTTATGTGGTTTTTATAGAGAATATGAATATGAACAAGTGACGACGCGACCGTCCTTCTCCCCACAAAGACATCTGCTGAACAACACTACACTTCCAGTAAACAGCTTCTTTTCTTCTGTAAATCTCAGTAAATATATATGTATATAATTCGTATATATACAGATCAAACCTTTTCCCACCAGAGAGAAGACGGGAGTCGTCTCTGACTTTCCTCTGATCATTTTGACTTTATCTATTTTTTAAATGACACAGAATTCCCTGAAAAGCAGAAACATTGTTTGTTTTAATTTTTTTTAAATCAAAGAATTCTAGAAAATAATTTTATATTTTTTTTCTTGGCAGAATATTTATTTATTTTTTTTATATTTAATTAAATCTCATATTGATGCTTTTTTACTATTTTTTAAAGAATAAATTCAGACTTTTTCTTATATTTTTTCCCCAAAAAAACATTTTTAAAAAGTCAAAATTCTGATTTTTTTTTTTTGAGATTCGAGAGAAAATGGTCACGATTTTTTCAGGTAAAAACTTGAAGTTCAACCTGCTCACTACCGCCCCCTCTCTCCTTCATTACGTCACTACACCGTCACCTTCAATACGTCAGTTTACTACAGAACCACAGGGACCTGATGGAGATGATGAGAACATGAGTCATTCATTGTTTTAAAGAAACGTCAGGAGGAAAAACAACAAACCAAACACATCTGCTGCTGAAGTGCCCCGGAGCAAGGCACTTAAACCCCCGACTGTAAAGACATTTAAAGTGAGTCTCTGTCCACATCGTCCACACTGACTCTGACTGTTCAGAGTGTGTCAGTGTGTTGACACTGACCAGTCTGGTCAAACACACCCGGATGGTTTCATCATAACCACGGACACTTCTCACCCTCAACAGCCGGTTTCACACCGTCGGGCCAAAGCTGAGCTAACTGAGGCGAGCTGGTGCTAACTGGAGCCACCTCGGGGTCGTCCCACCGCCACTAGATCCAGATTTCTGGCCCCGACCAAATTGTTGGGCCACACGGGGCCAGAGAGGAGCTAGAGGAGGCGTCAACGTTAAGGTGGAGTCAACCCGCTGCTGCAGGTGTGGAGACAGCAGGTAGAGGTAATGAAGACGGCAGCACAGAAATGTATTTATGATTTTAGCTGCTACGGAGAACGATGGACCGACACTTCTGGTCTCATGATGATGTTGGTGCTCTGCTCTTGAAACACATGGTGGCAGAGAGAGCTGCCCTCCAAGTCTGAGAAGAACTTAAGAAACTACAGCGCAGTATCAGCTACGCTAGCAGCAGTTATCAAGCTAACATCTTCCAGCAGACCCATGTAGATCTGATACAACTAGAATTAAAAACAGACAGAATTGATCGTTTACTTGCTGATAGTCATTTGTTTTTGCTTGAACCTCCATCCTGTTTGAAAATGGACGGTGGTGGTGACGTTTTAATAAACGGAGGCTGGTTGAAGGCTGATCCAGAAGCTGGTGGTCTGACTGTCTGAACACTAAAGTTTTGGGGCTAGACCTGGGACTTAGACCCCCAGATGACCCTGGTCCAGCAGTGTGAAGCCGGCTGTTGACACAATCTTGGCTTCGTAGCAGAAGAAGAAGACGTTGATCCTCATTTCTGGTCAGTGAACAACCATTTGAGACTAAACTACCCTGTTGACATTCACACACTACGACGTAACAACATAGTCAACATAGTTTACTACATGGACATGAACTAATGAACGTATCTGAACTGAGACACACTGTCAGAGTTTGATCTACAGAAACAGCAACACAATGAGAACAACAATGACAGAGTGAAATGATGTTGTTACTATTATCAGTAGTAGTAGTAGGTGTTGAAAATGTCCCCGTCACCTTGTCGACCTTCATCAAAACTCTGAAGCGTCGTAATTTATTTATTTATGTACAAACTGCAGCGGCGTCAACGACCACCTCGACAAACACAACGACCATCTTTACATCTAATCATCAACCTCGGTTTTACTGTTTCAGTGGAGAAATAAAACAACCTGATCTAGGTTTTCTTTCTTTTCTTTCTCCAGAAAAAAATGTGGGAGAAAAAATGAAAACCTGACACAGACGGCATCGAGATAAACACTTTAAAACAGCACGTCCACGACACTCGAAGCCATAATCAACCTACTAACTCCACATGAATGTCACTTTACACGATCGCTCCCTTCAATTAACACGACGATTCAACTCTAATGTTCACCTCATATCAACGGTTTCTGTTACTGAACAGTCGACTAGTTTCCACCAACATGAACTGAGTCCCAATCCTAGTCCTGATCCTGATCCTAGACCCAGTCCACAGAGACTCATCATTTCCCCAAACGTGTAAAAGAAGAGTCACAGTCGTTCTAGGTTTATTAACCACATCAATCAGATGAGTTTAGAGAAAGTTGATGTTTTGTAATTTCAACCTAAAGAGTCATAACGACAGTGTGAGGAACATAGAGTTGAGTGGAGACAAATGTCTATGTTTTAAACCAGCGTCAGACTCAAACTAATGTGACTTGTGGTAGTGAGGAGAGGGATCCTACAGACAAACCAACGTGTCTCAACTTTTATACTAGAGTAGAAGTAGAGACACTAGAGTAGAAGTAGAGACACTAGAGTAGAAGTAGAGACACTAGAGTAGAAGTAGAGACACTAGAGTAGAAGTAGAGACACTAGAGTAGAATAAAATAACTCTGGTAGAAGTTCAAGTCGTCACTAGAATGATTCTCCAGTAAAAGTCTTAAAGTATCTAGTATTTACTGTACTTCAGTATGACAGTGATCTATAAGTAAATGTAGTTAAGTGTAGAAAGTAAAAGTACATGTTAATAAAACAGAAGAATATTATGAAGTTTATCCAGCACTTTAAAACATGGAGCTACAACAATCTTCATAGACAATGAATGAGTCTGAACTAAAGTTTTTTCATATTTGTGTTTGATATTGATATTGTTGAAGTTTCTCCATCATCCACCTTTAAGATGGAGCCTCCATCAACCCTCAACATGGTGTTGATGGTCTAAACAGTCACAGGTCGACTTAGAGTGAAAACACCACATTTACTGAGTCAAGAAAATGAACAGATCGTCCCAGATCATACTGAAGAACAGTAGTGAAGTATTAATACTATGTTACTATAAAACATCAACTTTGTCTAAACTCATCTGATTGATGTGATTTTTCTATCAACTCGTTATCATCTGTTAATAAACATAGAACGACTGTGACTCTGGTTTATTTCCAGTTGATACTAAAACTCACTGGACCTTTAAATGTCGATCAAATCCACATTTTTCTTTCTTTCTGTAAACTGTCTCAATCCAATCAAGAAAAAACACAAACAGAAAAGAAAACAAGTTTGTTGCAGCAGCAATTTTTTTTTTGATTGACATTCACGTTTCTGCAGACGAACGCCAACGCAGCAGCTGAACGTCTTGTTCTGTGTTTATTGCGCGGCCTCCGGGAAACAAATAGCTGTTGTTGTTTTTATTTTCTCTCTCTCTTTCTTTCTTTCTCGTTTTCCCGCCGAGTCCAAACAGCGCCGTAGGAAGGCGAACGACATCGATTTGTACTGGATGCTGCGTGTGCTGAATTGCTCTCGACAGCGGCGGGTAATTGCGCGGATATGTGGCGAGAACACATTAAATTACTGCAGGACAGAGAGCGGCGTGGATGAGGAACAAAGCTGAGCGAAGGAAGGAAGGAGGAGGAAGACATTATGTCCACCCCCGTTTAAATATATAGAGCCTCAAATAGGCTACACACACACACACACACTAAAAACAAAAAAAAAAAAAAAAACTCCAAGAACAAGATGAAACATGGAGGCTGTTTACTTGATGACAATGCTTTTTTCTAAAAACAACATCCACTGGGTTTTTAAAAGTGTTTCGTCGTCTCTTCTCGCTCCAACAGAGGCGTTTAAATTCTGGGTTTTACTGTGGAGATAAACAGTGACTCAGTCATAACGTCCCTAGTGATTCCCAGCCCGAGGAGGTGGTGGCGACGGGTCAACGATGGAGGAAGACGAAGAAGAGGAGGAGGGTCCAAAAAAACCTCCCCTGGGGAGGTGGACGGTCGCCGAGAGAAACATTATGAGTCACGAAAGGAAGTTAATGAGTTAGAAATGAGCAGCTCGACGTGTGTTTGAATAAATATGCAGCAGTTTTAGAGGATGAAGGTCTGAGAGATGGTTCACATCAGACGGAGTCACGATCTGCAGCGTCGACGGTAAAAGACGAGTCAAGAGTTGATGTTTTAGCAGAAGACGTTCGCAAACACGTGACCACGTTTGAAGATGCATCGACGGTTGAGGACGAGAAACGTCCACATACGCACTTAAAGTGACAGTCAGGAGTCAGTTGAACCCAGGGTCTTTATCACCATGACAAGTCTTGTAAAACAGTGTTTTTAATAAACTCTGGGTTCACTTACTAAGTTATCAGTCCTTCAGTTTATGTGTAGGGACCCTATTCATGCTACTGCTGAAGTGAAGTGATATTTTGAGCTTTATTAGTGGTTAAAAAATGACAATTTAGATACGTTTGGCTGACTGCCCCATTTACTTTCATTGTTAACTATTTGGTTGTGAAAACAAAAGACGGTCAAACTGGATATTACTTCAACCAACGTAATCTAGATCTGGAGGGAGAGTTTGACTCGTTGTCATGGTGATAAAGACTTTGACTTTGTACTGTTTTGATTCTTCTTCTTTTCATTTCCAGTGGACTAAACGTGGATAAAACACTCTGCTGCCTCCTGCTGGTCAAAAACAAAAGCAACGGATTTAAAAAACTGGTCTCTGGTCAAGTTTCATTTGATTACTTTTATGAAGTCTAATAATATTAGCATGTTAGCATTAACAGCATCAGCAACATGAATGTTAAATTTGTAGTTTTAGTAGCATGCTAACCAGCTAGCCTACTAGCTAGATGAAGACATAGTGCTGCTTAGAGGATGAAAACACAATGACAACTACGTAAGATGCAGTTAATGCTAACATGGCTACATAGCATTAGCAACATATAACTCCTGAAATGTTTGCATCATTAAAAAAACACGACCACATCTAAAACCCGACGCTTGTTTTCTGACACAACCTGTCGTTTCTGTTGCTTTTCTAAATGTGACAAAAACAAGAAGACAATTTTGGCACTTTTGACCAAAAAAACAAAAACAAACCATAGCCGATGTATAAAAGCACTTATTACATTACATCATCGTGGTGGAAACAACAGAGGCAGAGCAGCACAGATGGACAGAAGGTAAAAGAGTCGATGGACGTAGAGAGAGAGGACAGATGGAGAATTACACGAGGACAGAGGACAGGAAAGACAGAGGGAGGACGTTTGGATTAAAGCGACGGACGTGGAGGGCGAGTGGCTCCTATTAGAGCTCTGAACAGAAGAAACTTCATTAAGCTCAGTCGATGTCTCTGCTCCACCGTCAGCATACTAATACACCTCCTCTCTGTCCCTCTGCTTTATTCAGCTTCTATGTCTCCGTCACTTTCTCTTCACATTTCCTGTTTTATTGAAACTTCTCTGGTTCTTTTCTCCTCAGACAAAAGACAGAAAATGAGGATGAAGGCAAACTGAAGCTTCTTTTCTTTTATCATCTACTCGACTGGTCTCTACTCAGTCTCTAGTGTTTCCACTTGGTGCTAGTTCCTGGTTCCAGCTACTGTTTTAGTTCCTACTCTGTGGAGGAACCAATGGAGCTGAGTCGATACTAAAACGTGACGTGAACAGACGCCGGCCACTGATTGGTCAGAGGGAGTGTCTTCACAAGCTGCCACCAGACGCCAGTTGAGTTGAGAGAGCGTCAACAAAATAATCAAGCTCCATTTTTAAACAGGACAAGAGTGATAGCCATCGTCGTAGCTACCTGGTCGTAAGCTAACCCAGCAACAAGTACAGCATCTCCTCCATGTCCATTAATGTTTACTGATGTTTTAGTGTCGTGACGTCGCAGCAGTTTGACTCCACTCACCACATTCACGTGGAGGAGGAACCAAACTGTGATGGAAAACAACGTGTCTGCTACCAGACTGAGTAGAGTCCAGTAGAGTCCAGTAGAGTCCAGTAGAGTAGAGTCCAGTAGAGTAGAGACACAACCATGTGGAGAAGAGACATAAAGTAACTGGTTCAACTCTTCGCTCTGTAATGATCAAACTGCTAAAACCAACAAACTGTCTTGTGTCAAAAGTCGAAGCACCTGCTTGTAAACTCGTCTTTCAACTCTAGAGGAGCAACAGCGGCGACGCCAGTGGAAGCATCAGCTCTAAAAGGCAACGACAACTGATGTCAAAGTACAATGTCGATCATTAGATGGATGATGAAAAACGCTAAACGATCAAGTTGATCCAGAAAACGTTAAAAAGAGACAGTTCAACTGTCTCATCGCTCCCTAAAAAATTAAAAACCAACAACCAACCGGCTTGTCACAGTCGTTTGTTTGCGTTTGTTTGGCGTTGTGTCTGTTCTGCAACAACAAAAAATAAAATACAAATGTGTAAAATTAATGACAATCTAATATACTTAAAATGAAACAGAAAGAAACATCTCAACACGTTAAAACGACACTTTCTACCTGATTAATTTGATGAATTTATGAGCTCAATCGTTTCTCTACTTTGAAATAACCTGAGACACCTACAGATCTCCTTCAAAATACCCCAACAGTTTAATAAAAACAGCTTCTACTCTGATGTTTTATGATACTTTCAGTTTCAGCGGCTGCGTGCAGCTTCGTTTCGTTTCTATCGTTATACGTCGACGATTCGCTCTTTTATGTTTGAGATCAACACGTTTTGACTGGTTGAGAGACTGAGTGTTTAAAGGTGATGAGGATGTTTTTATTGTGTGAATAAAGAGAGAAAAAGGTCCTCGTTAACAGTTTCACTTCTTCTTCATACGACTGAAAATAAATCAAACCAAAACTTCATTAAATCCACGTTAGAAGATCCTTGGTTTGCTTCTCGTTATGGCCTTGCTACCTACATTTATCTTCAAGTTTGATATTTTGGAAACCATTTCCTGTTTTTTTTAATTATTATTTCTTATTTTATTCATTTCTTATTAGTTGAAGTAGACAGAAGTGGTGTCTGGCTTAGAGGAGCTCACGTTGCTCCTCTTCCTCTTTCTTTTTTTTTTTTTTTAATATTTTTATTTTTCACTGAGAAGAAGTTTCAGTTGTGTCGTAGGTCCCAGGACGAGGGGTCAAAGTTCAACATCGGCTCACGAGACCATGAACCCGGTCGGATCCTCCTGGATTATTTGCGGACTTGTTCTTGCTGTTGGTCTGAAGCATCGTTTAAAAAGACAAAGTCAGGAGTCAGTTCTTGTGTCTCAGCTGACAGGCTCGTGTCTCTAGCCAATTAGCTTTGACTTCCCATCGTGTTCTTGGCCAATTAGCCGACGTTAGCTCACTATCGACTCACATGGGTGAAGTTTGACCTCCTCAAAGGGGTAAAGTTGCCTGTCATACCCACTCCTGAACGGGGTATTTGTAGTAGTGCTGCGTCATGGTGTTCTGCTGGACTCCTTTGTTTTTAAACTGGAAAATGGTGTAGACCAGCACCAGGATGCACAGCGACAGGATGCAGGGAATCACCACGGCGATGGCGTTGACCGTCGTCGGGACGTCGTTGATGGTCACCATGATGTCCACGTCGTCGAGGGGCAGCTGTCGGTCTCCGCGGTTACCGTTGCCGCCGGAGCGCTCCATGTCGGACTGGTCGCAGCCCATCCAGTCACGGAGGATGGACTTTGGATATCCAGGCTCCACCGTCAACTTCTGGTTGTCAAACTTCCAGTAATCCTTCCCTTTGTAGAAGTAGGTGTAGTCTAAAGAAGGGACGGAGACAGAGAAACAAATAAATATATCAACCATGACTGTTTATTATTATTTAAAAAATAAACTGGTGGTTGGAAAAAGTCATAATCAGCCAATTCCTCTTTTTAGATTATTGGTCCTAATATTCCTGATTTTGCGACAGTTTTTCTAAAAAATTTGCAATGAAAGTTACATGAGATTGTGTAGAAGGATTTCTTTGAGCTAAATGCTACAGTCTTAGCATGTTAACATGCTGATGTTTTGCAGGTATATAACAGGTTGCTAACTTTTAGCTAATAAGCTCCTAAATGTCTTAAGTTCCCAATTAAAGTTATTACACTAAAAGTTATTACACTTACTCTTTAGAGAAACACGAAATTTCATGGAAGAGATATTTTACATTGGTTGAAATAATACTGAGTTTGACCGTCTTTTGTTTTCACAAACAAATAACGATGAAGGATGTTCCAGATCAACAGATTCATCATTTTACTGAACAACAGGCTGATGTGTCTGTGAAGAACGAAGAGGAAATGATGAATCTGCTGATGTGGAACAACCTTCATCACCAGTTGTTAAAACCAGACGTTGGGTAAGTCTTGTAAAACAGTGTTTTTAATAAACTCTGGGTTCACTTACTAAGTTATCAGTACTTCAGTTTATGTGTAGGGACCCTATTCATGCTACTGCTGAAGTGAAGTGATATTTTGAGCTTTATTAGTGGTTAAAAAATGACAATTTAGATACGTTTGGCTGACTGCCCCATTTACTTTCATTGTTAACTATTTGGTTGTGAAAACAAAAGTCAGTTAAACTGGATATTACTTCAACCAACGTAACATATCTGTTGAGGAGTTTGACTCGTATTCATGGTGAAATAGACGCTGGTTCGAGTTCAGTTTGACGTGTTTTAGGTGATTTCTTCGAGGGCCTAAATGTCCTAAACTTCAAATTAATCACCAAAGTTATTCCACTTTGTCTTTAAAGGAACATAAACATGAAAGTCCATATAATAATTATTGAGAAATCTCATTTAAAAAACACAAATATAATTGACCACCACCTCAAAAAACAAACTGTAATTAAGACAATATTAACATATGATTTGTATGTATATGACATTTCAGAAACCAGATTTCAAACCACCACAACCTTAAAAACAATAACATCCAACTGGAGCCACAAAATTAATTTTTATTTAATTGTTTTTTAAATTCTTCAAGACGTCGTGACAGATTCTGTCCTTTACTCTTTTAACAGAAGATTTATCCTAAAGTGAAATAAAAAAAACATCCTCAGCTCTGGTTTTATCTTTGTGACACAGAATCTCATTAGAGGCAATAACGTTTCTATTGTGACACGGTGGTTACAGGCAGACGCAGCGCTTCACTCCCGCCTGTTGTTTTTATTGAAGGGCAATATTATGGGATGTCTGTGAGACAGACGATGGAGCTGGGAGACAAATGTGAGACGATCTGTTACAGCAGCTCCACCAGTAATATAATATATATATATATATATATATATATATATATATATATATGTCTCAGAGAAAAATATTAAATATTTTATTGGTGGATTACACCTTTGTCCTGGTTGGATTGTCCAGTAGGGGGCGATCTGTCCAGTTTTCGTAAAATCGTGACAAATTGCCACTAATCAATGCTTCCTGCATTCGCCAATTTTATTTTGAAAGTCCTGACAGGAAGTTACCAGACTGTGTCACAATCAATCAGAGCAGTTACTTGGTTTATATCAAGATGTTATTTATTTATTTATCAGGAGGCAGCTACACTTGTTGGTCTGAAGAGCGTCTCTAGTTAGCATGCTAGCTGTTAGCATGCTAACCACAGGCTGGTTAGCACAGACTGAATGTTTTATTCTGACGTTAAACTATAAAGTTTATTATTAAATGACGTAGGATCGAAGAGACCAGTCAGGTGATGAGGTCTACAGCTGTTCAATGTGTTAAATACATCTTTAATTTAAAAATAAATCAGAGTTTACGATATTTTGATTAAAAAAACAGTTGGATTTCAGAATAAAAGTCTTCTCTCTTTCCTCCAAAACAAGATAAAATATCTGATCTCATAAACAGAAAACACCCAGAGGGTTTCGTCTGATGTCCACGTTTTTTGTCTGCTCCATCACCTCTAAACAGCCCAGAGGAAACACACACACACACACACAGACACACACAGACACACACACACACACACACACACACACACACACACACACACACACACACACACACAGAGACACACACAGACACACACACACACACAGACACACTCAATTTCTGTCTGTTGCCTCCAAAGTCCCTGCAGGATAACTCCTCATCTAACACCAGGACACCACAACCTGACCAGCCATGTCACTGCCTCTGATCACACACACACACACACACACACACACACACACACACACACAGAGCAAGCTCCTCCATCTGAAGCCTCGAGGTCATGAGGTCTCGACTCGACAAGCAGAAGTGATGAAGGGCGGTTTTCTTTTGAGACGTTGTACATACTGAGTGTGTTTGTGTGTTCGTGCGCGTATGTGTGTGTTCATGTGATGTGTGTGTGTGTGTGTTCGTGTGTGTGTAGCACCTCTATAGTACAACCAGTAGGATGTGAGAGAAGCAGTTGAGTGTGAATTAACTGAATTATGGAGAGAGCGTCTGTAACATGAGACGAACATTAACTGACTGATGACTGGTGAAGATAATAACAATATTAAGATAAAGTCACATCGGAGTGGAAGAAGTTAGAAAACCAAGATGGACAACTCCAGTAAAACCTTGGCTGTGCTTGTTCTCACACAGTATTCCCTCCACGTAAAAGTGACATGTTCACATACAGAAGTTGGACTAAAGACCTTGTTACGCTCCTCTGACTGTGTATCGCGTGGCCACGCAGTCGTATCAATGCAGCCGTGAACTCTTTCAGACTTCTCGTCAGCTGGTGGGTGTCGCACAGCAATTCACCGCCAGAGCAGTAGCACACGATGCATTTTTGTCCAACTATCACTGATTGTTTATCGCCTCGTTTCTTCACACACAACGAACAATGGAGACCGAGAGAAGACGTATCCGTAGATACGTACAACAACATCGCCACTGGTTGGAACTGGAACTGATCGCCATTGAACAACAAATCATTTTGTTGTGAGTGAGACGAGAATGAAAGTGTCATATTGTGACAAAGCGTCACATGACTTTACTGCACTAGTTACCACGTTACTCTCAGTGTTTTAAGCGTCTGAACCGACGTACATCAGTGATCTGATACCACCTATTCCATCAGCTTCTACGGTCAAACGTTTTAAATCAACATCTTTTGGCCTGATATTTATTTCCAACCTCTTGTCTAGGCTCAGGCTGTGGTGCTGGCAGGTCAACAAGGTAGTCCATGTGTTCCTGAACTCTGTCAGTCCACCAGGTCCAGGATTAGGCATCTTTGTTGCATGGGGAACTTGGGTGTGCCGATCCCGACCATCATTGTCAAGTGGCCTTTTTGGTCGACTTACCTGGAGTCAAGTCTTGGTAGCATCAGAAACAAACAAGGCCGTCCAGGAAACACTTTCCAGCTTCTACTGAACGATCCTAAACTGTTTCCAAACTTGTTCCTAGTTCCTAGTTGTTCCTAGGGAAGTACTGCATCCTGATTTTTGGGCTTGTGACGAATACCGAATCCCTTATTTACAATTGAATACCTACTCCCATCATCAGTCCATAATACAGTAAACACAGTAAATAACATTTCACTGAACATTTCAGCTTTAACTTATTGCAGGATACAGGCTTTAATTTTTCTTCCCATTCAAAACAAGAAAGAAAAAGCGTCAAAATGTCAAATTATTGCTAAAAGCCAAAGACTTGTCAGTAATAGTGAGCCAGTGCTACAAAGGCTCTTTGTCAAACAAAAAAGAGACTGCGAGACAAATCGGCACTGCAAATTGAACATGTAGCTCTTAAAAAGTCTTAAAGTGCTGCCAAACAACACAAAAACAATTTTTCTGCTCACAAATTAAATTTTCATTTTCTCTTACATTCAAATGGCTCACCTACGTAAAAACCTTGTCGCAATTGTTGGCACCATCATTACATCGATTCGGTCGATGTTCTACGATTTGGCAGAAACTGAACAACATCAAAAAGCCAAAAGATTTAATCCAAATCCCAAACCAAATTCTGGATTATGTCTCCTACCAGTTGGACATACCCAGAAAAATCCTCCAAGGGAAGGAACCTCAGAGGCGTCCACATCTGAGGCATCATGTTAAAGTGATATGTAATGGAGCCCGGGAGACGTTGGGTCATGCTACTGCTGAAGTGAAGTGATATTTTGAGCTTTATTAGTGGTTAAAAAATGACAATTTAGATACGTTTGGCTGACTGCCCCATTTACTTTCATTGTTAACTATTTGGTTGTGAAAACAAAAGACGGTTAAACTGGATATTACTTCAACCAACGTAACATATCTGTTGAGGGGAGTTTGACTTATTCATGGTGAAACAGACTCTGGTTCATGTATCTCTGGACCGTCACTTTAAAGCTTAATTGTTTTTATCTGTTTGGGGAAACTGCACAATCTATTATGGACAATCTCTTCCTGCACAAGTAGATTTAGATTGTTTCCAGGCACAGACCAACGTAACAGCAGCGTCAGTGAAGTGAACGTAGCAGCAACAGATTAGTGAGTCTCAGTCCACATCGTCCACACTGACTCTGACTGTTCAGACTGTGTCAGTGTGTTGACTCTGACCAGTCTGGTAAAACACAGTGAAGTGTTAACACCCGGATGGTTTCATCATAACCACGGACACTTCTCACCCTCAATGACGCCATCTTGGCTACGTAGCAGAAGAGGAGGGACGGCGGCGGCGGCGTAATCTCCACCTCACATGAAACATGGAGCCACACAAGCAAACATCAGCACTAGTGAGACTTTGATTATTGATTAGAATTGAAAACAACAACCAAATGTTTAACATGTTCAGATAAATGTTGTTGATCAAATCGCCCCCTGGTGGACAAACGCACCTGGAAACAAGACGGTCAAACTGGATATTACTTCAACCAACATAATCTAGATCTGGAGGGGATGTTGCACTTGTTGTCATGGTGATAAAGACCCTGGGTTCAACCCACTCCGCCAAGTTGGATCCATTGGGTTCATACCATTGTCTGACTTATTTGTAATTTTTACGTTGCTTTTCTACAGGTAAGACCATCCCTGGCAACATTGGTCTGTGAAAAATAATATGATTTTCTGGGGTATTCTGGAGGTTTTCTCTCATCAAGCATAAGCCGATGTTAGCAGTTCCTCTGTTTCTGTTTGCTACAATTTATGTGTTTGCCAACGCAATTTTTCCCGCCATGTTCTACACTAATGTCAGCCTGACATTAAAACACAGGGCTTTTAAAACACAGGGCATTTGCTGAAGTGGTTAGCGACTAGAAATGGGAAGGTCTGAAATTTGGACGGATATTTCTTCTTTTTGGGAGCTGTTTTATTCGTTTTCCATTGGTGGGCTGCCGCCTCGAATGATGCAATGACACATAACATGTCAGGCGGGGCCGTCTGGGTCGGTTTGCCACGTTACCAGGTACCATGACATACAAACCACCAATTTTACTCTATGAAACCCGGAGAATAATGGGAGAAATTACCAATTGGGAGCAAGACAGGAGAAGGGTTAAAAATAGGAAGACTCCCACGTAAATCGGGAGTGTTGTTAGGTGTGGTAAGACTTTGACCAATCACAGCTGTGCTTTATAAATAAAGAGCAGACATCATGACATTATCTAAGACTGGCTGGTGAACATGGAGCAGATTTGTTAATGTGACCACAGACTCTTTCATTCCTGTTCAGACACTCACATCCTTCCCGGCTGATGAAGGCCCCCTGCGGTGCGTCCGGTATGCCCTTCCACACGGTGATGGGTTTGGGGTATCCGGGGTCCGCGGTGCGTTTCTCCTCGTTGTAGCGCCAGTACTGGTCTCCTTTGAAGAAGTAGGTTTTCCCAACCGGTTCCCAGCGTAGCGCTGTGTCGATGCCGTCTTTCGGGAGGCAGCTGCCCAGCTCCACCAGGCTGTGGGGGTAACCCGGCTCGGCCGTCACCTCCTTGAACACCCAGTACTTATCACCTGCAAGACCAGAGGCAACACGAGTCAGTTTAATATGAAAACACCCTGAGATGGATCTGATTTAATGTCACAACTAGAAGTGTCAAGTAACAAAGCACAAATACTTTGTTACCTTACTTAAGTAGAAATTTTGGTTATCTATACTTTACTGGAGTTATTATTTTTCAGGTGAAATTTTTTCTACTTACTTACATTTTCACACAAAAATAGCCTCGTTACTTCTATTTCATTCTGGCTGTGTGCACTTTTATAAAGACAGGGCTACACGTTCATTTAAAGACATGACTGTCAGCTGATGTGCTGCACACGCACCACAACCGCAGACATGTCTGGTGTGAATTACACACACACTCCCGCGCCGCTCATGTGCTGTGAATCCGGCCATAGATACAAGTTTCCATTGATAAACGACAATAAAAGACTTAAAAATATAACAATACTGGAGCGCAGTGATAGGCTACACCGATACTTTGTTTTGTCTCATGTCTGTTGAGTCATTTGGCAAAATAACTGCCCGTGCTGTTATTTACAGCTGTGTGGTAACAGGCGATTAGTCATCATATCTCCTGCTCCATGAAACACATGTTAATGCTCAGTAGTACACACATGGTTCTTTAATATATCTGCATCCTACAACAGTGTGTTTATTTTCAGTGGGCATGTGGCTGAAACACTCAGACTAGTGAACACAAAAATTTTCAACAATAACATTTTACTTTAATACTTTAAGTCAGTGGTTCTCAACCAGGGGGCACAAGCACAGGATGAGAGGGGGAAAAATGTTTGTTTTTAACATTGTGTTTAGTGTTGAAAAAAAAGGAATTAATGAATTTGTAGGGACCGGTGGTGAGTGACACACTGATTATTAAATGTGAAACCCTGCGATCTTTTGTGACCGTTTCTACTGTGTCGCTTTGTTCGCTTCTTACCCCCAATTTATACCGAGTGCGGAACATCTGTGGTCCGGCGGCGGATCTGATACGTTTCCATTATAGTCAGTGGTTGTGTTTACACCGGCTGCGCTCTCTGATCCGTAAGACTTCTATTTTTGCCGGACGCCGGACCATGGTGCAACAATTCGGCAGCAGTTCGTGCGGGGCAGAAGGTCGTGTACAAAAACAAACTAAAACATCCGGTTAACTTTTAAAATAAAATAAACCGTGTTCACAGCAGATCATATTTACCTGAACTACACTTTGAAAACGGGCGGAGACAGACCTGAAGTCCAGGTTTTCAGACGTTATTTCACCCTGTCAGAAACTATAGAAACTACACCCTGTTATATCGAGCGATTATACGAATTTGCGAGATCTCATGATGCTGTCAGACCACAAGCGTATCCAGTGGTTATTGACGGACGGTGGATCTGAAACGCAACGCAAGCGTTCCACATTCAGTGTAAATCCAGAATTAGATTCTATATTTATTGATACGTTTAACTGCCACTGGGTTTTAAAATGGTGCTGGGGGGACGACAGCTTCAACTGTGTCGCTTTGTTCACGTCTTCAATTCTGTTTATAGAAACTATTTAGTTAAAGTAGTTTATTACTTGAATAAAAACCTTGAGTTGATACTTCACCTACAGAAGTTTTTTCAAACCCTCGTTCTTCTACCTGAGTAATGGTTGTAAATACTGTCGACACATCTGGTCACAACCACAGATATAACAGGAACTAAATAAAACTAAAGTCTTAAAACTGATGTGACTGATTCGTTCTCTGCAAACTATAAACATAATCTCTACATATCAATCTACTGATGTTATTTTCCAGTAGAATAAATGAACAAAAGCTTGTTAAAACAGCAGCTTTTTTCTGCTAAACTGAGAAAACTATAAAACATTAAATTCCTCTTCTTTATTAGAGATGTGGAGAGAAATAAAAACTAGCAGCAGGAGGTTAAATCACAGAAATACTCTTTAACCAGGCTGTTAAATTATCCAGACTTCTTTAAATAGACCATATTAAACAACACAACGGAACAAGATTCATACATAAACACACACTGAATCCTGACTTTACCTCGTTCAGACACTAATTGTTCTCCACCAGGCGCTCAAGGCAGTCGGACACAGAGTTAACACTTTCAAAAGAACAATATGTATAACTGGGAGATAATTATGGACTTTAGTAGAAAGTGCAATCATTACAATTCCTTAAGGAGCCGTGAGGACATAAACTGCTTCAGCCTCAGCAGGAAACACAATAACTTCTGAAAATTAAAACAAAAAAAAAGAAAAAGACGACGAGTCTTCAGCTGACGATGTAACTATTTAAATATGTGATAACTGCCTTGTTTATCTACTGGAGCAACAATTTTACACAGAAATTAATTTTATACGTTTATTTTGAAGAAAAGGAGAAGTGACTTTAACTATGTGTCAGTAGCAGTGTTAGCTAACTTAGCTAACTTGGCTTGATTAGCTCTCGACTTCAGCTAAATTCTCTAGATTAGTTACTTTACTGAGATATCTTGTGTGTAGCCACCTCAGCTAACTTAGCTAATATTGTGATAGTTTAGCTAATTTTGTTACCATAATAATGAAGCTATTTCAGCTGCTACTAGCTACTGATGCTAACTTAGCTATGTTCGCTAATTTAGATACCATAGTTAGCTTTGATACTTCAGGTAATTAAGTTGTTTCATAGAACCAACTCAGCTAATTTAACTACTACAGCTAATGTGGCTACACTAGTTATCTTAGCTTATTTAGCTACATTAGCTAACCTTAGCTAACTGTTATATAGCTGACTTAGTTAATCTGGCTATCTTGGTTACCTCACTTTATTTAGTTTATTTAACAACCTTGGCTAACTTAGCTATTGATACTTTAGCCAATTTTGTTAGCTTAGCAATGTAGCTACGTCAGCTAACCTAGTTAACTAAGATACCTTATATTATTCAACCACCTTAGATAAATTAGTTACTTCAGCTAATTTAAGCTTCAGCTAAGGGATGGATACGACCCACCGGTTAATAGCTACTGATGCTAATTTGGCTAACTTAGCTACGTTAGCTAATTTAGATATGTTAGCTAACTTTGATAGTTAGTTTAAGGTACCTTAGGTAATTATTTCAGCTGAATTAGCTAATTTAGCTAACATGGCAACATTAGTTAACTTAGCTTATGTAGCCAACTCAGCTATCTTAGCTAGTTTAGATCAGCTAACTTAGTCATATACCTTAGCTAACTTTGATACTTTAGATACCTTAGATTAGCTATTTCAGCTAACCTCATTTAACCAATTTTGTGACGCTTTAGCTAACGTGGTTACCTTAGTAATGTGATTATTTCAGCTAATTTAGCTACTTCATCTAACCTGGCTAATTTAATCCAGACTAGATGAGATCTATAATCCGTCTTCTAGTTGTTTTCATTAACATCAGTTTGTTTTTTCTTCATAAAGCTGTTTAACACAGCACAGTGAACAGGTTTCTCTCCGTTTCCTCTCCACTGCTCGCTGTTTGCTTTCTCTCTCTAATATTGTAAAGTCTTGACCTCACTCTGTGAATGATGAATTACCCATTAATGAAGCCATTAATTACAGCTGATAAAATCCAGCGGTCGGGGACTTTCTTTAAAAAAAAAAAAAAAAAAAAACCCTGTTGGAGTTTTTTTCTGCCCTGAGAACTTTTTGTCAGCATCACTGAGGAAACGCTGAAAATCTCAGTCTACCATCTGCACCGCTGTTATTAGACTCAGTCCTGCTCTGTACATCTGAACGTGGCCTCCTCCTCCTCCTCAAACTATATTTAATAAAGTGTGAAATAGAGAATAGCGATGCAGCGGGAGCTCCCGGCCCAAAGTAATAGAATTTCAGTCTACGTATGAAGCCTCCCTCATCCCCTGCTAACTGTGGAGTCATCTCACCCCCACACACACACACACACACACACACACACACACACACACATACACACACACACACACACATACAGACACACACACACTTTCTGACAGAGCATCCTGCTATCTTGGCCAGCCAGGAGCAGATATTAATAGCTTTTCTCTCAGAGCTCTCAGCCGCCGACTCTCTCTCTCTCTCTCTCTCCTGCACACACACACACACACAAACGGTTGCACAATGACACAGCTCAACATGGCTTTGACACACACACACACACACACACACACACACACACGCTGTCATAAACACACGTGTATTTGGGCCGAGCACGGAGACACGTGTCAACAGAACCACGCAGAATTAGACGAAGGATTTGTTGTTTGTCACCGTGTGTGTGTTTCTTCATGTGTGTGTTTCTTTGTGTGTGTTTCTTCATTTCTGTGTGTTTGTGTGTTTCACACACAGTTTACACAGCAACAAATAAAAAAGAACAAAAAATAAAAAATAAATAAAATAAATAAAAAGCTGCACTAAAAATAAAAGTAGTAAATTTATAAGAATAAAAGTTATAAATTTGCAGGAATAAATGTCTATTCTTTATTCTCGTGGCCCTAATATAATGCTCATTTAAAGGTAGAAACCACTTCTGGTTACATGAGTATAAATGTAGAAATTCACAGAAATGTTCAGTTAAATCCAGCGGACGGTTTCAGCAGTGACTCTCAGTTAAACAGAGGATACATTTCAGGATACAACTCAGTCCCACCGACCGAGGAGCCGCCGTGGGCGAAGGATGTCAAGTGTCCAGGGTCTCGTTCACAGTTCACAGTCGGATGCAGCAGGAGGTCGACAGGCAGTAAAACAGGCGTTAAACCAAACTGTTGTGGTGATTTACCAACAGATCTACGCCCTTCGTGTGGAGAAGGAGCCGGTGTCTGAAAACATCTGACTGAGAGGAGACTTCAGAAGGAGATCCAGAACATGAAGGGGATTATTTATCACATCTCGTCTGGAAACACCTCAGACTGCCCCAGGAGGAAATATATATATATATATATATATATATATATATATACGCTCGATTTTTAACCAAACATTCGAGTAGACAACTTCCTGACAGTTTGCTGACAACATGAGTTGCTGGAAGAAACCTCTAGAGGGCAGACAACCAACTTTACATGTCAACGTGTAAACTGCAGGTTCATTCACTAACTAGTCGTTAGCTACTTCAGCTAACTTGGCTACATTACCTAACTTAGCTATGCTAACAAACTTTGGTATTTTAGGAAACTTTGCTACATTAGTTAAATTGGCTTTATTAGTTGAATTGAGATATCGTCATTATCTTTGACATCTATGGTAATTTAGCCACTTCAGCTAACGTTAGCATGCTCTGTGAAAACACATGGAGATGCTAACTACTTCAGCTAACTTGGCTATGTTACATAACTTGGCTGTGCTAGCTAAATTTGCTATGTCAGGAACCTTCGCTATGTTAGCTAACTTATCATAGCTAACTATCATAGCTAACTTTGACACCTCAGGTTATGTCACCAGCTAATGTTAGCATTGTTAGCCTAGCAGCAGCTGAAAGAAAACAGCTTATTAGAGATTGCTAACTACTCCAGCTAGCATGGCTATTTTAACAAATCTGGCTGTGTCAGATTGTTAGCTAATTCATATATCTAATCACAATTAGTGTTAATTTATTTCCACAAATTACTCAGCACTAGATGATTCCCAAGCTTTTTCAACAAGTGGCAATAACAATTTCTTCCATTGTTGTCACTACTATAGAGCAAATCCCCACACCGCCCCCTACTGTTCTCGTGCATGTTGCATGTTGCGGTTGTGTAGCGCTAATTTCTGAGGACGTACACGACCGTCACAACAAATGGCTGCAACTATGCGCAGCAGACCTCATGCACCTGCAAACGCGATGTTACAAGTGAGTTTATCTCCAGCACAAGACTCACTGTTTCCTGTAAAAACAAGACACTGAAGCTCAAGTAATTTATGTTCTCGTGGTTTGTCTTCCACGTCCAGCTGGTAGAGACCTCAGGGTAAAGATTTATATGCAGGATCCAGTGAGATTTACTACTGAGTTTAGTTGATGCAAGTGAACGAAGCTAAAATAGACTCAAACTAAAACACCTGGTGGAGAAACAACGTGAGGCAGGTGTGAATATGATGACGAGGCAAATCGCTGCAGGTGTACTTCCTGTTTCAGAGTAAAATGTGTTGAAAGTGTTTGCAAAGCCAGTAAAATGTAGCAGCAGTCGGACAAATATTCGTGTTGATTTGTGGAGTTCGAACCTTTGAAGAAGACGAATTTGCCGTCCGATCTCTCGTAGGCGGCGTCGATGCGCGGCGGCAGGCCTTTCCAGAACTGATCGATCTGCATGGGATAACCCTCCTGGACCTTGTTGTTCCTCAGACGCCAAAACCAGCGGTCCTGAAAACACAAAGACAGAAAAGGTAAAGAAAAGACAAAAAAAAACTCTGTCATAAAACAACAAATAAACAGAAACAATCATCAGTTTTCACATCATATAATAACAATCCTGCTATCATCAGAGACTTCTGGGAAATAAATGATCATCACAGGAGCTTATGATCTGTACTACAGCCACCAGGGGGCGATGTAGGAGTTAAGACTTGGTTCATGTTATTTATATTTAATGTTAACTAAATAAACCATAGACTGAGACTCTGACTGTCTCAAAACACTCACACTGTCACAGTTTATCTGTGTATAAACATCATTTCTAGGGGACTGGGTCATTCCACAAAACAAATCACTTATTTCCAAAAAAATCTCCAAGGAAAGAAGAGACACCTGCAGCAACAAACCACAAACGCAGGTTAAAGAGATTTTAATAAGAGGACGTTTAGTCACTGAGGAAATCTTTGAGCTAAGAATAAAAAACAGAAACGAGGGGAGAGAAGGAAAACCAGATGGATGAACAGACGGAAGGAGAGGACAGACGAAGATGAAGAAGATGATGAGGAGAAAAGGAGGTGTTGAGAGATAAACGGAGGACGAAGAGGGAGGCGGAGCCACGGGAAGGAAAGATGTGAAAGAGGAGACAAGAGGGAAGATGATGAAGAAGAGGAGGAGGAGGAGGAGGAAGAGGAGGAGGAGGAGGAGGAGGAGGAGGAGGAGGAGGAGGAGGAGGAGGAGGAGGAGGAGGAGGAGGAGGAGGAGGAGGAGGAGGAGGAGGAGGAGGAGGAGAGCATCAATCTGAGCTCATTATCGTTTGGCTTCGGTGAAACTAGGACAGAGCTGAGTATGGTCCCTACAGATGGTACACACACACACACACACACACACACACACACACACACACACACACACACACACACACACACACACACACACACACACACACACACACACACACACACACACACCCACACACACACACACACACACACACACACACACACACACACACACACACACACACACACACACACACTCTCTGTTGGTGTTACTGTCGTTGTGAGGTCATCGGTAAATATAAAGTGTTATTGGACCAATTACCCAAAAACTAAACCATTAGAAAATGTCCTCACAATGATAGAAAGACACACACACACACACACACACACACACACACACACACAGAAACACACACTCCTTCACAAACGATCCGACATCATCTTTTAGCTGCTAATGCTTTTCAGTCTGAAACCAAAGAGAAAAAAAAGAAAGAAAAAGAAAATCAATGCTTCACATCCAGAGAGAGAAACTGTGAGTACTTCACACCGAGGGAAACATCCCATAATAAGTGTCTCCTTTCAAACGCCCACTGGTTCTGGCTGATTTTTACGTCCTAATGTGGCCCCGTCCAATGGAGGTCGAAGTAAAACGTCCTCCATCTTCCTCCTATTGAGGTCATGTGACCTTTATCTTTAACTTCACGTCCACATCACAAATGTCACCTGCTGCTGCAATGAATCGTGGGATATGTTGGACTAGACTTCACCTGGGACGATGAAACTAACGCTACGTTAGCTAACTTTGATACCTCAGGTTATTCTGCTCTTTCAGCTAACTTAGCTACATTAATTAATCTATCTTATTTAGACATATTTGTTGACTTCGCTTGTCGCATGTAGCTAACTTAGTTAACTTTGATATATTAGGTAATTTAGCTATTTCTGCTTAAGTTAGTTACTTCAGCTAACTTGGCGATGTTAGTTAACTTAGCTAATTTAGATACCTTAGCATATTTAACAATATTAGCTAATTTAACTACCTGGGACAGACACAACCCACCACTTACTAGCTACTGATGCTAACTTAGATAACTTTGACACATTAGGTAAATCAGCTAATGCTAACGTTTCAGCTAACATAGCTACTTCAGCTAACTTGACTATGTACCTTAGCTTACTTAGCCAGCTCAGCTAATTTTGCGATACCATAGCTAACTTTGTTACCAAGTAATGTAGCTATTTCAGCTAATTTAGCTACTTTAGCTACATGTAGGGACCCTATTCATGCTACTGCTGAAGTGAAGTGATATTTTGAGCTTTATTAGTGGTTAAAAAATGACAATGTAGATACGTTTGGCTGACTGCCCCATTTACTTTCATCGTTAACTCTTTGGTTGTAAAAACAAAAGACGTCAAACTCGATGTTACTTCAACCAACGTAATCTAGACCTGGAGGGGGTTGCTGGACTCGTTGTCATGGTGATAAAGACCCTGGGTTCAACTGACTCCAGACTATCACAGGAATCCAACTTGTTCAATCTCAGAACATCACGTTCAACGGAGTTGAAGCCGCTGACCCCGAGAGACGACGCTGAAATATATCGTTACTAAAATACACAGCAGCAGATAATGACCCAGTTTGAAATAGCTGATGTGCAAAATGTATACACAGTAAATATACGCACACCTGAGCTGAAAATACCTCCACTCATATCTCACTAAGTGCAGCTGCTCGATCCTGCCGGTCCGACTCTAATAATGATCCTTCAGTTAAAACTCCAACCGCTGCAATCAGTGGATGTCGACACTCACAGTGACCCCAGGAAAAATAATAATCTGCCTCCGACATGGACCTCAGCTTGTCTCTACAGCGTGTTCAGAAAAATGGTATCATGAAGACGACCCTGACAAAAACAAGACTTAATCATTTTAAATAAAACCAACGATGCAAACCAGAGTGGATCCATGATCTGATCCATCAGAGCCTCGGTTTCTCTTCATCTTTAGATCAAATCCAGTTTACACCATCACTGTTTCAGCAGCAGCTTGTTGTGGTTTTAAACCCAGACCCTCTTCTTTCTGGCATCACCTTTATAAAATGTCTTGGTTTCAGTCGTGTTATACAGTAGTTTGTACATTTCAACATCTATAATCAACTCTTCTTTGTCCATGTTTCTACTGTTATGACCGTCTGATTCCTGATATTACAGAAATGAAGCAACTGATTGGTCAGTTTAACTGATCACAGAGGCCAGATTCATCTAAAAGTTAAACCCAGAAGCCAATTGAAAGTTCAGCCTGGTGGCCCAACACTTCTGGTGTAAATCAGACCGTTGGAGGTACCAGTGGAGGATATCTTCAGAGGTTAACATGGTGATAAATTTGGGGTCAGACATGAAGTAAAGAGCTCGGAGTAGAGCGTCTGCTCCGTCACGTCAAAAGGAGCCACCTGAGGCAGTTTGGAGAATCTAATAAAGATGTCAAGACGCCTTCAGGGTCGGAGGTTTCCAGCAGACAAAAACCTGTTTCCACCAGGAGGAGCTGGACCTTGTTGATCTGCCGCCACAGAGACCTGATTCTGGATCAGAGGCTAAACACGGACGGATCACCTTTCTTTAGTCTTCACTACGTGGCTGTAGTTGCTGTTTTCAACACCGAAAAAAATCTTGTTAAACATCTTCAGGTTATAGACTCTGGTTTAAATGAACAGGCAGAAAACTACAACATGTAGAATCAGCAATAAAAAACTGCTTTAACAGTTTGGAGACGTTGACTCTCAACAAGGTTTCAAACTTTTTATTTTCCACTGATTAAACCTGGAAGCTGGAAGTTTCTGATCCATCATTTATCTGTGTTTGGTTAAAGTTGAACAGACGTCATCAACACTGAACGACTTTGTTCCTAAACATCCTCTGAGGTCGAGTCGTTCAAAGTTTGTGATGATGTTTCACACTTTGTCAGTGATTCTGGAAACTTAAAGGAACGAGTTTGTTAAACGATGGTTATGAGGCTGTTAAGAGTCTTGTAGGTTGTTTCTTCACTGGTCAGACGGTCCAGATCCATGATTAACGTTCTGTCCAGTGATGATTCACCGTTAAAAAGGAGAAGAAGAAGAAGACGTTGATCCTCATTTCTGGTCAGTGAACAACCATTTGAGACAACACTGTGCTCTCCTCACATCTTCTTCTTAGCAAAACCATTAACTTTAAGTTATTGATTAATTATTTAGAGGCAACAGTAACGTCTCCGTTGTCACGTCGGACAAACACACAGAGGAAGTCAAACAGTAGGACACGAAACGAGACAGACAAGAGTAAACAGACAGGCAGGAAGGAAAACGAGTGACGGCGGGAGAAATTGAACATTTTGTCAGATCAATAGAGTCGACCAGACAAGTGTGGACAGGTGAGAGGAGAGAGACAGACAGAGAGAGAGACGAGTCTGTGACCTTTTCTAACATTCAGTTTAAAGATCAGAGACATTAAAATGGATTTTTCTTCCTCTTCTACGCTGCTTCTCAGTGTGAGTCTCTCACATGTAGAACATTTTAAACACACACCTGCTCTCTCTGTTCAACACCAACCACTTTTACATTTTTGATCCATAATGAGCCTCATTGTTCTTCAGTATGTTCTGGGAGTCTCTGTACTTAATGACACTTTTCCTCTAATCCACTGTCAATGTTGAGTGACTCAGTAAATGTGGTGTTTTGACTCTAAGTCGACCTGTGACTGTTTAGACCATCAACACCATGTCTGAGGGTTGATGGAGGCTCCATCTTAAAGGTGGATGATGGAGAAACTTCAACAATATCAATATCAAACACACATTTACATTTAGTGAAAAAAGAACAACTTTAGTTCTTTAGTTCAGACTCATTCATTGTCTATGAAGATTGTTGTAGCTCCATGTTTTAAAGTGCTGGATAAACTTCATAATATTCTTCTGTTTTATTAACATGTACTTGTACTTTTACTTTCTACACTTAACTACATTTACTTATAGATTACTGTCATACTGAAGTACAGTAAATACTAGATACTTTAAGACTTTTACTGGAGAATCATTCTAGTGACGACTTGAACTTCTACCAAAGTTATTTTATTCTACTCTAGTGTCTCTACTTCTACTCTAGTGTCTCTACTTTGTGGTATTTTCTACATCACTGAATCTGACGTTGCAAACAAAGACAATGTGACAGTTGTCTTTGAGGGGAAATGGAGACAATGTTCTGTAGAGGAATTAAATTAAGTAATGAAACATTTGGTTGTTGGTTGAAGGCATGGATGGGGATTGAACCCATGATCTTTGGTTTACGAGACCAACGCCTTACCACTTGGCCACCACGCCTACAAAAGGTAGAGTCCAAGTATCCTCATACCTGAAAAACACTAGTTTGATTTATTGTATGAGCGGTGAAGCTTTGCACTGACAAATCTGACTCTGATCTTGTACTTTTACTTTCTACACTTAACTACATTTACTTATAGATTACTGTCATACTGAAGTACAGTAAATACTAGATACTTTAAGACTTTTACTGGAGAATCATTCTAGTGAACTTCTACCAAAGTTATTTTATTCTACTCTAGTGACTCTAGTGAACTTCTACCAAAGTTATTTTATTCTACTCTAGTGTCTCTCTACTCTAGTGTCTCTACTTACTCTAGTGGGACTTTCCCAGACTTTATACTTTAACACTAGTCGGGGCAGTTGTTGTCAAATTAAGTTTTTTCCCAGCGTCTCCGTGTTTCTATACAACAACCCACGCTCTGACTCACCCTCTGCAGGAGCTAAAACTCCTGGTAATTACACTCAGAGCAGAGTAACAAACTGTGTTCGTCTGAATCACCACAACCTGACGTTGACCTCAAGCAGAACCAGAACCAGGGCCTTGTTTCAAAAGTGTAAATGGCTGACGGTAACAAAAATATCATATCAGTCCACTACTACAGCTGCTGATACCATCACCAGTAAGATTCTGTCTGTTCACCACGTTTTTCTCTGCTCACCTTGAAGACGAACATCTCCCGCCTGAAGAAGGCCACTGTGTTGAAGTTGCCATCACAGATGTTGGGTTTTCCATTTCCGGGCAGCGCAGGCCGGTCTCCGGACGGACGCGCCCCACGGGGGTGTTTACGCTCTGAGGTGGGGTGAGACCGCTGAGAAGGCAAGGTGGGTAACGGCCTGGTGGGCTCCAGCATGGCTGTGGGGATACCTGGGAAAGGAAGGGAGATTAGAAACGTCACGATTGATTTGCTGTGGGTTTACGGGACATTATGTTCAGGACTACTGCGATAAAGATGTCTGTCAAATGACTCTTTACAGGATGAAAGATGGGTCTCTGCTGCCACCAGCGTCTCTTGGTGAGAAACGTGGTGTAAAATCAGAGTTGACGACCTGGAGATGTTGGATTTATGAAGGACGAGTTCAGCAGCACAACGTTGTGCAACGAGCTTCAATAAACTTTCCAGGTAGTTTTCTCCTGTTTGGTCGACGTGTTCAAGGAGTTATGTTTAAGTTTTGCTGTATTTAGAAACGTTTTGTAACATTTTGCTACTTTTGCTCTCGTTTCCTGATTAAATGACGTGTTTGGTTAGAACATGACGTCGCAAGGCATCGTCATGTAACAGGACATTGTTACGTTTTGCTACATTTTGTTAAGTTTTGTTACATTGAAGTTTAGATACATTTTGATACATTTTGCCTGATTGAACAACATGTTTAGTTACAACGTTGTGTAACGATCTTCAACAGTCTTTGGAGTCGTTTTCTCTTGTTTGGTCGACGTGTTCAAGTTGTTTAAGTTTTGCTACATTTTGCGTCATTTTGCTACTTTTGCTCTCGTTTCCTGATTAAACGATGTGTTTGGTTACAATATGACATTATAAGGCTGGAGTCAGGAGGATGTTGCTACCTTTTGCTACATTTAAGTTTTGATACATTTTGATATATTTTGACTGATTGAACAACATCTTTTAGGTTGTTTTGTCCCGTTTGGTCGACGTGTTCAAGAAGTTACCCAATCAGAGCCGACGTACATAAACCCTGCCCATTTAAAAAGACGTGGTCAGTAGTTGTAAGGTTGGTGTCATGTGACAGGACGTTCAACTCCTCTTGTTTCTGTTGGATCAAATACGTATCGATACGTGCGATATTGATATATTCGTATTGATACGCATCTTAAACTCTGAGACTGTTGGAGGAGTGTTTCTCATGCAGGTATTTGAAATAAACCTCTTCACAGAGCTGCAGCGAGCTGACCGGGATTAAGTCTCTGGCAGATAAAATAAAAATAACACGTCTTGTTATCCACACTGAACACAAGTGCAGTGGAAAACACAGTTGACGCTGTGTTTTCACTCCAAATGTCACCCGTCCGTTTCCTGACCTTTAATGTTGAGATCAGTTTTTGTTCTGAAGGAAAAGATAATTTTCCTTCTGTCAAGATTGAAGGTGACAAGAGGAAAGAAGAAGGAACCCTGCTTTTAAAACGGTACCTGCTGTTGTTTCTGTGTTTTCGGAGCCTCTTCCTGTCAGATAATTGTGACGACAAAACACAAAACGACACATTTCACTTTCTTTTCAATGTTTTCTATGGTTTTGATATTTTTGATGGTGATGTTCAGCCCGTACAGACACAACAGTTTAAGATGTTGTTCTGTTTTTACACAGACAAAACTTGAATATATTTACCCGTCGATGTCTTAGATATAAGATCATGGATGTCAAGCAATTTTTCAATGGTAAATAATTATATTTAAGCTTAAAACTTTAACAATCTGCTGTTGAGACACTTCTTACTTCCATCTATTCCTTATTCCTGTAGAAATCCCATCAACCACTTCAAACTTGTCTAAAATATGTCAGTTTCTTCTCTGTTCTTGCTTCATGGTGTCGGTTACCAGTTGTGACAACAGATAATTTTTATTTTAAAATCTCCCTTTTATTGTTATTATTATCAGTGTTAGTAGCAGCAGCAATATATTATAATAGAACAATAATATATTGATCTAGAGCCTGGTAAGAGTCATAAGAGTAAATCAATGCTAACGCTAATGCTAATGGTTGGGGTCCATGTGAATTTTGAACTTTTTAGTTAGTAGTTAATTAGTTTTAGTCAATGAAATCATCAGAAATGTGGTTTAACAAAGTTGAGGAAAGATTGAAAGACAATAAAAGAAAGTGACAGGTTGAATGAATAATCAGAGAATCAGAAAAAGACCTGGAGCTGATCAGATATTGTTTTTCTGTCCACATCACAGTAAATCCACAAAAAGTGTTTGTTGTACTTCTGACAGGTCAGCAAAGTAAAATTACTGATTTTATCATCAGTAGAAATGTTATCAGACCCTTAAAATAACAATCTGAAGCTGCCATTTGCAACAACAAACACTTTTATTGACCCGACATGGACGTGGATGATTTTATTGCAGTTTTTATTGTGGATGCTGAGTTTACTCTTCTTTTTGCTCAGTAGTGGACTGACTCCAAAACATTTTCCGTCTCTATTAATCATTTGGCCCCGAAAGAAAGAAAAATAGGCCCAGAGTTATCCTTTAAACGATTATCTTCCAAATGTTGGAACACAGCTGCGAGATGTGCAATGTCATGAGAAATAAATAAAAACCGGCTCCTCACCATAGATTTTCTGTATGCCCTGCAGGTCATCCAGAGGCAGTTTGAAGTTGTGCGTGTCCATGTACTGGTAGAAAGGAGCCATGATGGCGCTGGGGTCGTTGGAGTGCTCTAAACCCAAGGCGTGACCCAACTCGTGAACCGCCACCAGGAATAAATCATTACCTGGAGAGAGAGGAAACAGAAATAAATTTTTGATAAAAAACTATTTGATAAAATGGTTTAATGTGGAAAAAAACGTGTTGAAAACAGAGCAAAGCTTCTCTAATACAAACACAACAAGGACAAAGACCAAAGATCCAACATCAGACACAATGGAAAAGGCAGCTGAAGTTTGTCTGTGACGCGTCAACTCATTGTCAACATGAATCTCACATCAAAACCAGAGTTTGTGGTAAATGGATCAGAGTTCTTCTAACGAAGCCTCCTGACAGTGGGTTTGTTACAACAAACAATAAAACTCACACACCCAGATTTTTATTTTCTACTCTTCTTCTGCTGTGTCTTCTACTCTCTTATGTCTTCACTTTGAGTTTTACCCACAACAATAACAACAGCCACATAAGCTAATGGCAAACGATCCTGCTAACGTCGCAGTTTAGCTTGTTTAAGGACGCTGCCCCCTAGTGTTTGATGACAGAACTGTGTCAAACAGAGTAAAGTGTTAAAACTCAGACTGGTCAGAGCTTCATCTCCACATCTTAAAGTGACGTCCAGAGCAACATGAACCAGAGACTATTTCACCATGAATATGAGTCAAACTCCCCTCAACAGATATGTTACGTTGGTTGAAGTAATATCCAGTTTGACCGTCTTTTGTTTTCACAACCAAATAGTTAACAATGAAAGTAAATGGGGCAGTCAGCCAAACGTATCTAAATTGTCATTTTTTAACCACTAATAAAGCTCAAAATATCACTTCACTTCAGCAGTAGCATGAATAGGGTCCCTATGGTGAAGGTTATTTTAGATCAACAGATTCATCATTTTTCTCGCTCTTCACAGACACATCAACCTGTTGTTCAGGAAAATGATGAATCTGCTGATGTGGAACAACCTTCATCACCAGTTGTTATAAAACCAGACGTTGGGTAAGTCTTGTAAAACAGTGTTTTTAATAAACTCTGGGTTCACTTACTAAGTTATCAGTACTTCAGTTTATGTGTAGGGACCCTATTCATGCTACTGCTGAAGTGAAGTGATATTTTGAGCTTTATTAGTGGTTAAAAAATGACAATTTAGATACGTTTGGCTGACTGCCCCATTTACTTTCATTGTTAACTGTTTGGTTGTGAAAACAAAAGACGGTCAAACTGGATATTACTTCAACCAAAGTAAAATATATCTTGAGGGGGAGTTTGACTTGTATTCGTGGTGAAATAGACTCTGGTTCATGTTACTCTGGACGTCACTCTAAAGACGCTGTCACCTACTGGTGAAAAAGTGAAACACTTTATTTGAATTTGAGGTTTGATCACAAGTTAAAAATCAAACTGATAAAACTGGTTAGAGCTTCAACTCTACAACAACAACAACAACAACTGCTCATACTTCTTCTTCTGTTACAACCAATCAAAGTAACAGAAGAAAAAGAGCAGGGACGTCTGTGTTTTCTTGATGTTTTTCCCGTGAGGTTTATTTAACACCAGCCTCTGTCACACTCTCACGAGCTGAGAGTTTTGAGCTGCTGTCAGACGCTTAATAACTTGTTCTTCTTCATCTGGAACTTGAAGCTCAAATTAATAAATTTCACCGTCTGAGTAATTGGTTTGACTCTGTTTGAACCTAATTACAGAACGTAATTATCTTCCTTTCTTTGGCTAGTTTGTTTTGAAGACTGTAGCCTCGGTGGCCGACAGCTGACGTTCACGCTGATGCAACCGCAAAGACGTTCGGAGCAAAAGGTTCATTTCATTAATTTTCTCTGTTTCACTGTTGCTCTCGTCCCTATAAAATATATTTTATGGACCTTTTACACTCATTAATCACCAAATGCATTTAACTTTCAGTTTTATTTTCTTGCATAAAATTCTTAAACCCTGTCACAGCAACATTTCTACAGATAAAAAAAAAAGGGAAAAATCCTGTGAATTAAGTCAATGACTGGAGGGAACCAGGAGACAAGTGTGTGACAGCAGCGTAATTCTTCAAAAGGAAGAAAGACTTTTCCTCAAAATGAAGTGCGGATGATTTCACTGCCACAACAAGTAGCTTAAATGAAGCATTAATGATGATTTACAGGCTCTTCCCTTCCTGCCAAGTGTAAACTTCTGGGTAGAAACACTGACTTCTGACAGTGTTTTGGCACAAAATTTGGTAAATTTAAAAGACCATGAGGTTGAGATGAAGAGTCCAACATCTTATTTCTATACAGAAGCTGGA
Source organism: Polydactylus sextarius (assembly GCA_016801845.1). Lineage (NCBI taxonomy): Eukaryota > Metazoa > Chordata > Actinopteri > Polynemidae > Polydactylus > Polydactylus sextarius. The sequence goes on from CM028908.1 coordinate 27,182,134, forward strand.
GTTTGACTTTGATCTTGGATGAACCACAGGAAGTTAATAAAGATGAATTAGCTCATGGGCTAACACTGGTAGCATGCTAGCTGGGTAACACTCCTTAAAGTGACGGTCCAGAGTAACATGAACCCAGGGTCTGTTTCACCATGAACAGGTTCTCTGCAGGTCACAAACCTTGAGTTTATGACCCTATAGGTAGTTAAATACCAACTACTTGGTTTTGTACAAGGGTAGAGTAGTAATATTGATATATGTTGGCCAACCTACCATGGGCAACAAACAGCTCTTGTTCCAGGTGCATTGGACACATTGTGAATGTTTAAGAGGTTAATGAGATTGGTTTGTGTACATGTTGATGGTGGAAGTTACTGTAGGCAGTGACTCAGACATCAAAGATGTTGTAGTGTAACATACGTTGGTCATTGTTGGTTCATTCAGTCTTTGGCCACTAAAATTTACTCAGCTCATCCTTAAGTTAAAGTCAAAACTTGTACCAAATTTGAAGGAATTCCCTCAAAGTTTTACTGAGATAAAACAACGTTATTATAATATCAAACCATTTTAACCTTCGATAAACCAACCTAGAGTCTGACGTTGGTCATTGTTGGTTCATTCAGTCTCAGAAGAAGCAGGTGAAGGTCTTTGGTTTGACTATGTCATAGTTATGGTTTAACACACTAGTTAAAAAGTAAAGGTCAACAAGGTGAAGACTTTAGTCTTGACTGTGGTGATGTTGGGTCTTGTTGGACCAGTTATGTTGATGATTTGGAGTTTGATGAGTTTTGTTTTTAGTCCGTTTATTTTTTCTTCCACACCTCTACTCTGGTCCATATAGAGGCTGCACATCCTCCACAAACTTTGGTAACACTGGACTAAATTTGACCCCTAATGATTTTACTACCTGGAAAAGGTGTTTGTGTTAAATATGAAGAAGGTCATTGGCTCCTTATGGAAGTTCAACTGGTCAGTGAGAATAATGATCACAAATGTCCTTTAGGAAGTTTTAGCACTTAAAATACATTTGTTATATCAGATATATTTAATAGATCTGTTGGACTTTAGTTCCTGGAGGTCTTGGGGGTCAATACTTCTGGGGGTCTGGGGGGGTCGGAGGGGTCCTGTGGTCATTGAGAAGGTTCTAGTGTTTCTTCTGGAGGTTCATTGAGTGTCAGCAGTCAAATAGACTCAACAGTTTGTACTGATCATTAAGAGGTTGTCCTGGTCTTTAGGAGGTTTTAAAGACGACCCAGATGTTTCTAGAGGTTTTAGGAGGTTCCCTAGTTTCATTTTAGCTCCTCTAGGTGGTTAAACACCGACTCTACTTGGTTTTGTGGTCACATCCATCCTCTGTGGGTCATGAATGTCTGTTGTGTTGCTGAATGTTGGGACCAATCTCATGGATGGAGAAGCAGGTTATTAGTGCCAGTATCTAGAAACTGGTTTTGTTTAAATATTTATACATACGACCCTTTGTACTTTCCTAATTTACCTCCTCTGGTTCTCGTTCTTCAGTCCCTGTACGCTCCCGTTTCTTTCATCCTTCTCCTCCTCTGACTCCTTTTATCTCCCTTTCTCTCACCACAGGCCTCCACCTCCTCCTCCACCAGCCTCTATCTCCTCTCTCCCTGAGCCTGCCTTTCTTCTGTGTTGCAGGAAAAAGATAAAGATGACTTTACGGCAGAAGATGTACACTTCATGTACAAGTGCCCGGGGGGATTCCCAGTGGGCTCCATCAATGCGTCTGCCTCCTCCCTAGCGGTTGGTCTATAAGTCTGCTGCAACGCCCCACGGTGTCGATAACGCCTCCTTTTATCACACGTCGCTGGTCGCCTGCGATAAACTAGATGTTTGATATCACCGTGATGAAACCTGCCACTTGGGTAATCCTGGTTTGACACGTCCACTGAGTCTTTGTTTGACTCGGGCATCTCTCCCGCTCAGACGTTCATTTATTGGCAGATGAATCATTTTCTACAACTGAAAATACCTTTAAAAAAACAAAACAATACCTAGTGATACCTGACTCTTCCTGCTCCTGTGTAGAAACAGGTCAGTTTGTTTCTCTGAACACTGAAACATGAACGTAAAAAATCAACTCTTCATCCTCAGACGAGGATGAAGAGTCGTGAAGGAACAAAGTCTCGTACTCGTCTTCAGAGCGAGGAACTGAAATGTCACCGTCGTGAAATGTTACCAGCCAACGTGGAAGGAAATCTGCACCAATTTATCCACAAAAGAAAAAGAAGAAAGAGGAAAAAAGAAATTTCCTTCGTGTCTTTTTGTGTTTTTGGTGGAAGGTAATTTTAGACCTCGAGTTCAAGCACTTACTTTTAATGGATAATATTTTATTCTTGCTCTTTCATGCATGAATTATGAAAGTACAAGTCAGGATTATTTTTCCTCTGGGTTTTTATTCCACATTAGACACTGAATTTGATTTTCGTCTTTTTCAAAGGTTCAGAAAGACTCGTCCATGTTACATTTTACAGGTTGCAGCTTCTTAAAGGTAAAATCTGGAGATACAGACAAACCAAAGTGTCGTTAACTCTGCAAATGTAGAGTTAAACTCTAGTTGACACCAGTGGACTCCACCAGTGGTCTCCAGTGGTGGTGTCTGGTGGACTTGGTCCTCTGATGGTTGGTGAATCATCAGTTAATGATCATAATGTGTGAACAGCCCTAACGACTCCATCAGAGGCCGTCGGGACCTGGTCTGAGACCGGGACTGGATCTGTCATGTTAGAAAACTGGAGGAGTCTGAAGAGACTGACAAAGAGCGACAGCCAATCAGAGGAGGGATGTGAGATAAATGCTGCTGCCGTCTCACTGATTCACTCACAACCACGTTTAAAAGTCTGACGTTTTAACGCTTTTTCTTTCATTTTCACTTTCTACAAACTCCCGCGTCTGATCCAGATGTTACCCGGTACCGGGGAGGTCTGCTGCTGATTTCAGCTCCACCGTGAAAACCAGCGTGTTGCCATGGTGATGTTTACACGCCGGTTTAGCGGTTTAGTAACAGTTTCCATCATAACGTTATTTTTTATTGTGTAAGTCAGTTTCCTGGACTGTAGCTGCTATAGGTAGTCACCAGTCAAAGACCTCAGGAATATCCACAATGATTGGTTGAATTAGTGTTAATAGTTGTGATTGTAACGTCATTAAATCCTGGAGGATCTGATCAATGAGTAAGAAGATTGTTTTCATGTGTTTTCACATCTAAACGTCTCTACTTCCTGTTTTCTCTGCAGCGTCAGTGTGTCGGTGTCGTCGTCGTCCAGATCGTCGTCTTGTTCGTGTCTCGACGTCAGAGGAACGAAACCTGAACTCAGCGGTTTAGTCTGTGTCGGAGGCAGCGTCTTCACCGGTGCTCGTCAACAATAAACGGCTGTAAATCACGGTGAGAAGCAGCGGCTACATCCTGTCTAGTTCACGTGACCAGACGTAGAGTTTGGTGACGTCACGGTGTGATCGGGAGTCAATCACTGACAAGTCTTGTAGTGTGAACACTACAGGTCTCAGACCAGTTGTTGAGACTCCACATCATGGGAACACAAGTCGCCAACGATCACGACAGAGACTGAGACTCACTGATCGATGGTGAAGAAGAGAGTTGGTGTCTTAAGGTTTTTGATGTGTTGGACTGTATAAAAATAGATGTCGCAAAAATACTGCAGACACTTCACCCAACACCCAACATCTATTAAAGAGATCAGCACAGTTTTTTTTTTTTTTATGGCGTCCAACCAACACAGCGGGAGTCAAAGTGTTTTCGTTCAGCAGGTTGAGCGTCTCGTATCTGAGATGTGGACGCTTGTGTGTTTCACTTCTCTCCTCCACATGTTGAGAGGTTAATAAGAGAAACCGTCGCTCATCGAACCGAGGTTTAAGCTGAGATGAGAGCGAGGCCCCGTTTGTCCTCACGACGTCCTTCTGAAGCTGATACCATGAATTAGTTTTCTGAAGCGTCTGAGAACTTTGCCGCTTCGCTATCTCCTCTCTAATCTTTCAATTACTCAGTGTGTGTGTGTGTGTGTGTGAGTGTTTGAAGGGATTTTAAAGATAAAAAGACGTTTGTAAAGGTGTGTGTGTGTGTGTGTGTGTGTGTGTGTGTGTGTGTGAGAACACACAGCTACCTACACACACGTTACTGATGGATGACTCACTGATTGTTTAACACCTTAATGAGAATATATTGACAAATCAGCAGTTAAACGAGTGAGCGAAGTGATGAAAAATGACATGTTTGGACAAAACAGTCGACTGCATTAAAATACAAAGTACCTCATTACATCTTGAGAAACTGAATGTTTCCTGGGACATTTCTTACTGGAATAAGAACCACACGCTGGCTGTAATGTGTTACGGCAAATTTAGAGTTTCTCCGTCAAAGCTAATTCCCTCTCCTGCTAATCTCTCAAACCAGATCCCTCTCGCCCTGCGTCACTCTGACTCCCTCTATCAACACGTTAGTTATTCAAGCAGAGGGAATCTGGCACAAGTCATTTGTCAAACTGAGATAGAAGAAGAAGAAGAAGGGGGTGGACTACAAAGTAAAGTAATTACTCCTCCATTTTCATCCAGTGACTAAAGAGTGAAACTAAAAAGATAGAAGAGCGACGACTGACGACACCTTCACATTTCAAACATTTCATCTACAAACACTTTATATTAAATTAAAAAAATAATTTAATCAAGATGACATTTGATTGAACTCAACTCAGTCAATCAATTCAACTAAACGCAGCAACAATGAATCACAAGAGTTCATTTTAATATCCTGGTCGCTCGCCTTCATCAACCAGTCCAGTTAATTAATACCAGCACAGAGTCAGTGACCTTTGACCTTTGGCCACTAAAATTCAGCTCATCAGCTCGTCTTTGAGTTAAAGTCAAAACTTGTACCAAATTTGAAGGAATTCAATCAAAGTTTTATTGAAATAAAACAACGTTATTATTTTATCAAACCATTTTAACCTTCGATAAACCAACAGGTCTTTGGTTTGACTATGTCATAGTTATGGTTTAACACACTAGTTAAAAAGTAAAGGTCAACAAGGTGAAGACTTTAGTCTTGACTGTGGTGATGTTGGGTCTTGTTGGACCAGTTATGTTGATGTTACATCACTGTTTTTAAGTTAGAGTTAGTTGCACCTCTAACCTGGTCCATATAGAGACTGTACATCCTTCTGAAACTTAATGATTTGACTATCTGGGTAGGAGCTGTTTAAATTCACATTACCAATGTAGAATTATTTCATTTTGGGATGACAATGTGTTGTTTGTTTCCTCATAGAAACAGTGTTTGAATTTGCCATCTGGTTCCTGTCCCATTTCCTCAAATAGTCCAAAGATATTAACTGGTAACGTGTCCAAGGTTGAACTCAAACTCTCATCCAATGATTGACTCGGCTCTAAAGGATGGACGCTTTGTTAATGTTGCAAACTCTCAAGATATCTCAAGAACCACTGGATGGTTTCCACCATCACAGAGGTACAACTTTTCTTTTTTTTTTGAGTGAAATATCTCAACGACTATCAATCTGATCAACAGCAGGTCGTCCTCTGATCTCTGGTTGCTGGTGCTACCAACCCTGTGACTCCTCGACCCCAAACAGTCTTGGTACCAATCTGAAACCCTGGTTTCTCTGTCAGTGTAAAGACTGAAGCTAAATCAAATGTATATAAACAACAAACAAAAAGATAAACACACAACTTTTAAAAACATCTCACCGTCGTGGTTGGCGTTGCCCAGCGTCCAAGGTTCATCAGAGTCGAAGTGCGTGTCTCCTCCGATGCCGGCGCCAGGGAAGTAGGCGTGGGCGAGGAACCCCCCCTCTCCGTCAAACGGAGAACTGTCGCCGTGGAAACCGGAGGCGAAGAAGATCATGATGTCCGCCTCCTTCCCCTCGTTCTTGATCTCAGAGTACGGCACCTCCTGAACCGGATCAAACAAGAGCAACAAGAGAGTTTCAGTAACGACGACCACGACTTCCACATCACTGTGGCTGAAACAACATGACAGGATCTGATGTTTAATTGTCTCTGACCTGGAAGGAGAGCGGCGTGACGGTCTGCCACACGTTGAAGGCTTGTCGGATCGCTCTCTGGGTGTCCTTCTCCCCCACTTTAGGGGTGAAGTTTGATATGCTGGAGAAAAGATGAAGAAAAAAAAAAACATCAGGACATATGGTCTCAAGTCTCACTTCTGGTCCTGAGAAACAACATTAAACAATACGTCAGAAAACAAGTAGATCTCTCACTTTGTGTTGGGGATGAATTACTGCAAAAGGAGGCGTTTAAAGTGACGTCCAGAGCAACATGAACCAGAGTCTATTTCACCATGAATAGAGTCAAACTCCCCCTCTAGAGATATTTAATGTTGGTTGAAGTAATATCCAGTTTAACCGTCTTTTGTTTTCACAACCAAATAGTTAACAATGAAAGTAAATGGGGCAGTCAGCCAAACGTATCTAAATTGTCATTTTTTAACCACTAATAAAGCTCAAAATATCACTTCACTTCAGCAGTAGCATGAATAGGGTCCCTACACATAAACTGAAGTACTGATAACTTAGTAAGTGAACCCAGAGTTTATTAAAAACACTGTTTTACAAGACTTACCCAACGTCTGGTTTTATAACAACTGGTGATGAAGGTTGTTCCACATCAGCAGATTCATCATTTTCCTGAACAACAGGCCAATGTGTTCGTGAAGAGCGAGAAAAATGATGAATCTGCTGATCTGGAACATCCTTCATCACCAGTTATTATTTAAAAAAGAAACATTAAAAGAAACATTTGGCTGAAATGACTGATTACTGGTTCATCTGATCAGGACGATCCATCGGTGGTTTTTCAAGATGATTTAGTCGATCTTATCTAGTTTGGACACGACAGATCCTTCTGATGGATCTGGAAAATGTCATTGAGGAGAAGGTCAACCAGGCCACCTTATTGACCTGCTGCTTTTAAGTCTTAAGCCTCGATACGAAGCAGGACATGGATGACGGATGCAGCCTGATTCGCTGTTTCCAGTTAGGATAAACACACAGGTACGAGTCTCACCAAACTCTGCTAAAAATAAAGTGAATAAATATCTCACTCTTCCTTTTAAACCAAGACCTAAACCTATAATTTAGTACTATTAATGGATCAGTAACGAGTATGTAAAGATTGAGCCTGTGCAGCAGACGTGATGATGCATGTGCAGCTATAAGACGAGTCAGGCAGAAAGGTCGTCACTGAGTGACCTGAGGAGAGAAGACGAGCGTTGATACATCACGACGTGTCACCGTCACCGTTGTGTCTATTCTGAGAGGAGACGTGTTCACCGAGCGTCTTAAAAGTGTCAGAGGACAGATGGGGGTGATTAGCAGAAGCAGAGCTGGGTGGAGGTGGTGGAGGTGGTGGAGGTGGTGCAGGGGAGATGGGAGAGCGAAGCGAACGGCGATAGTTCATTTCACACAATCTGTCTCTCAGCAGGGGTCAAATACTTTGTTCCCATCTAGAATATAAAAAAAATGCATTATGGAAATAAATACCAGCATTTTGTACAACTGCTATAATCCAACATTCACGCATCAACGCACAACAGCTTCCCGACGCGAATGAAACGAGTCCAAATGGAGAAGAAATAGAAACGTTGATTGCACCTTTCTGTGGCGAACGAGCCGCTGGGACCGCGACACGCTGGGAACGGATTGTACTTGTTGGTGGTTTATAACGGAGTAAACACAAACGACAGAGGAGACGTACATTAGGACATCAAACATCTCACTGGAGCTACTTTGTCATTGTTTGACTGATTAACAGAAGATGAGATTTCTATAGAAACGACCGTGTAATCTTCCATTTTTCATGTTGAAATATTATTTTCTTTTTCAATGATTTTATTGAAAACATCCGTCAAAAGTTCAAACATGGAAATCTTCGATCGAACATCTTTATCTTCCAGCTCAGTTACATCTTCACCAAACTGGTCCAACAGCTGCCAAACCTCCCGCTCAACCCAAGTAAAAACCCAGTTACAGTCGTTCCAGGTCTATTTACAGATGATAATGAGTTCACACTTCCAGCATCAGTCTAACATCAATCACCAAACTAGTTTTCCTGGAGGAAAAGTCTGTAGAGTTGATTGTTGAATGTAGATTGATCCAAACTCTCTCAGAGGAGAGTATTTACATGGAAATGGACAATTTCTTATCAGTTCGTGTCAATATAGACGAGTGTTGAAGTGGAAATTTGAGCTGCAACAACATTATAGTCTGACTCTGAATTCAACAACCAAGACTAGACTCCAAGTTTTAAAGTGCTGGATAAACTTCATAATATTCTTCTGTTTTATTAACATGTACTTGTACTTTTACTTTCTACACTTAACTACATTTACTTATAGATTACTGTCATACTGAAGTACAGTAAATACTAGATACTTTAAGACTTTTACTGGAGAATCATTCTAGTGACGACTTGAACTTCTACCAAAGTTATTTTATTCTACTCTAGTGTCTCTACTTCTACTCTAGTGTCTCTACTTCTACTCTAGTGTCTCTACTTCTACTCTAGTGTCTCTACTTCTACTCTAGTATAAAAGTTGAGACACGTTGGTTTGTCTGCAGGATCCCTCTCCTCACTACCACAAGTCACATGTTAGTTTGAGTCTGACACTGGTTTAAAACATAGACATTTGTCTCCACTCAACTCTATGTCCCTCACACTGTCGTTATGACTCTTTAGGTTGAAATTACAAAACATCAACTTTCTCTAAACTCATCTGATTGATGTGATTTTTCTACCAACACAAAGTATCAACTCATTATCATCCTTTAATAAACCTAGAACGACTGTAACTGTGGAGTTTATTTTTTTTACTTTAAATTCCTTAATTTGGGGCAACAACTGAGCCCCAACCTGGACAGAACAAGCTGCCTCTTGGTGGTGAACTGTTCAGATTCACTATATTTACCAAAACCAGAGACACTCAGAGCCTGATCAGGACTGATGAACTAGAGACGACGTCGTCGAAGGCCAACACCAACTGGAAGATGAACCAGACTTTACCAAAATATTAATGAGACGCGATGCGACGCGACGCGACACGTGACCCTCCGCTCCTGTTTGTCTTGTTCAGAAACCATTAACACTAAAATGAAGAATTGCTGCATTTCCATCATATTTTCCACAAACAACAACAAACAGAAATGTTATATAATAAATTTCATAAAAACAGTTTCAAGGTGATAAAACAACATCAAGTCTTTCTCGAGCTCTTAAAGAAACATTAACAGCTGAGCAGTTTTCTGTTCCACGGCCTCGGCTGCAGATAGAAGACATGACCTGAAATATAAAGAGGCTGTTTGTTGAGTCAGAGAGAATTAACTTTAAGGTTTGCCAGTGTGTGTTTGTCTGCTGAGTCTTTGCTGTCTCAGCTAATCTCTCACACTCTTAAAGTTGAACAAATTCAAGCTTTTTTTTTTATTTGACGTTTCTGACACATTGTTTTCTGCCACATCAAACAAACACTGTTACCAAAAAAAATACAACAATTGATTGAATTGACTGATAGTTTCACCAGAAGCTTCTGTTTTCATTTTTTTGTGAATAAAGAAAAGTGATTTATTTTCCTTCATTTCCATCTGACGATGGATGTTTGGATGTTTGACGAAACATTGAGAATCAGTCGAGATTCATCCTGTTTCTGTTCATTACTCTGCATGTTAATCCCTTTGGTTTATTTATAGACACAACTTTTTACCCTAAAGCCCAGTGTGTGTGTGTGTGTGTGTGTGTGTGTGTGTGTGAGTGTGTGTCAGGCAGACAGTTAGGTAGCAGTCGTCTGATTTGAGTAAATGGTGTGGAACGTCATGGCATCGACGATCGCCAAATGACCTGTGGCCAAAACACACAGATGGTGTTCACACACACACACACACACACACACACACACACACACACACACACACACACACACACACACACACACACACACACACACACTCATGTCTAGCACTTGAGTTGGACATGCAGAGATAGCACACACACACACACACACCTCCTGACGCATTTAAATAACAGGATGTACTGCAGAGAATTAGAAGAAATGTCTTCCAATCAGTGTAAAGGCCAAAAACGACTGAACATGAAAGCGTCTGAACAGAAACACACCATGAATATAAACTCCCTCAACACACTGACGTCACCTGATCAGGACACGCAGGTTAAAAAATGACAATTTAGATACGTTTGGCTGACTGCCCCATTTACTTTCATTGTTAACTATTTGGTTGTGAAAACAAAAGACGGTCAAACTGGATATTACTTCAACCAACGTAACATATCTGTTGAGGGGAGTTTGACTCTATTCATGGTGAAATAGACTCTGGTTCATGTTGCTCTGGACCGTCACTTTAAAGCTTAATTGTTTTTATCTGTTTGGGGAAACTGCACAATCTATTATGGTCAATCTCTTCCTGCACAAGTAGATTTAGATCGTTTCCAGGCACAGACCAACGTAACAGCAGCGTCAGTGAAGTGAACGTAGCAGCAACAGATTAGTGAGTCTCAGTTCACATCGTCCACACTGACTCTGACTGTTCAGACTGTGTCAGTGTGTTGACTCTGACCAGTCTGGTAAAACACAGTGAAGTGTTAACACCCGGATGGTTTCATCATAACCACGGACACTTCTCACCCTCAATGACGCCATCTTGGCTACGTAGCAGAAGAGGAGGGACGGCGGCGGCGGCGTAATCTCCACCTCACATGAAACATGGAGCCACACAAGCAAACATCAGCACTAGTAAGACTTTGATTATTGATTAGAATTGAAAACAACAACCAAATGTTTAACATGTTCAGATAAATGTTGTTGATCAAATCGCCCCCTGGTGGACAAACGCACCTGGAAACAAAAAGGTAACATCCGGTCACATCAGACACAGTTTTAATTCTTAAACGACCGCATCAGGTCGGTAAACAAGTTCAGGTGTCACAGTCGGTATCGGGAAGAAGAAAATATTATCTGAACGTCTCTAATTTCCGTCTGGACTGAAGCTGAGGACCAACAGATCGACATTTTCATCCCACAGATCGCCGGCTACCGCCAGAGATAAAATTAGATCAAACAAATCTGTAATTCTGCTACATTTACATCGGTTGGATACGTCAACACTTCATCTACAGTCGACGTGCGACGACTCAGGTTCAGTCAAATCTGCTTCGGCAGCAGAAAAGTTACAGACGATGTTCGTGAAAGTTAAACATCTTTTCTTTGATTTCTGCATCTTTTCTTCTCCTCAGGCTTCCATGGAAGTTTTTTTTTCTACTTAGAGATACACAGTTGCATAATCCTGCAGCTACAGCATCGAGCAGCGAACAGTGGGTGATAATTTACATTCGCCAGCAGCTCTGAAATTCCTCTACATGTGTGTGTTTGCGTCGTCGTCAGCGCTGCGTCGATGTGTTGCTCCAGCTGCTCCGAAAAAATCTCTGTCTGCAGGGAACGGAGAGAGTTCATCCACATCCTCAGAGAAAAAAAGGCTAAATAAACAACTTCTGCGCTTCTCTCTGGAAACTGTGTCAAGAAGTATTTTGGCCAAAACGCAGAGTTGATTCTGATCCTGATGGTCTCAGAAAAGCCTCTATAAAGTCCTGGATCAGGTCTCAGGTCTCAATGAGTCCGATCTGATCCAATGTCATTTATCAGCATCAGGATAAAACGTTCAGTTAACCAGCCTGTTGTTAGCTGTTAGCAGCTAGCATGCTAACCGTAGCTGCAGACCGAAGTCCTGGTTCTGGACCAGAACCGTTGCCACCTGCAGGATGAAATGTGGGACTGGTTTTTAAGGTCAGAGATCCAGCTGATCAGCAGCTGATGAACTTTCAAAACTTGTTGTTTGAAAAATAAAACTACACCAGTGGCTCCTCCTCTTTTTTACGATGTCAGACTGAACCATCGACTGAGACGGACGACATCACCGCCCCCTAGTGGTTGGCTGCAGTACAATTATTAACCCTGTTCATGTAAAAGAGACACGGTTCAAACTAAAACACAAACAATCTGATGTTTTACGACCAGATGTTGGTGGTTGTTGTTGACGTTAGCTTGTTGTTGTTAGCTAGTTATTAGTTAATTGTTGCTAACTTGATGATGTTGGCTGGTTATTGTTAGCTAATTGTTGTTAGGTCGTTGTTGTTGTTAGCTTGTTATTGTTAGCTGGTTGTTATTAATTTGTTGATATTAGCTTATTGTTGTTACCTTGATGTTATTGGCTGGTTATTGTTGTTGTTAGCTTGTGGTTTTTGTTGTTACCTTGATGTTGTTGTTGTTAGCTAATTGTTGTTAGTTTGGTCTTGTTAGCTTGTTGTTGTTAGCATATTTACATATAAAAGGCTACGTCCTCATCAGCAGGTTAAATTGACCTAAATCCGATTTTTTTCCATAACTCAGACTCAAAACTGATGTTTTCATGTGGACACAGACGTGATGTTCTCCAACCAGACGTGATGTTCTCCAATCAGATGTGATGTTCTCCAACCAGACATGATGTTCTCCACCCAGATGTTTCCTCTCCTCCACATGTGGTTGTAGATGAACGATCTCGGTGTCGTAGCTCTGAGACCTGAGTGTGATCGGTCACATCAGAGTTGATGGATCTTGAACTCTGGCGTCATCAGCAGCTCAGAGGATAAAAGACACATCTTCTTACTGTTTCTCTCCTTCTCCACCTTAAAGTGACGTAGACGACTGGTTGACGTCCTCACGTCAGACATTTGACATAAAACCTCAATATGAGCAGTGTTTGTTCAACTCTTCATCATGTTTCTGATCAGTTTGATATAAAAACGTCACGATTGTCTTTTAATTCATGTTGTTTGTGTTTATATACGATCTACAATCGGTTCAACAGATCCTGCTTTAGATGATGCTGTTAATTTTCTTGATTGATCGACTACTTGTTCCAATGCTCGACCGTCCAGTAAATAAACCAGCTCACAATCCAATACATACACGTGTTTTACGTTCATGTTTTGTGCCGCGAGGCCAAAAAAAAATCCTGCAGAAATATTGACGTGTGCAGGTTGGGAGGTGCTGACCGTCCTCGCTGCGACTTTCCTCCGGTGGTGTAAAACCCATCAACCAATTTAATGCAGTGGAACAAAACCTCTGCCAGTGAATCCAGTCAGCATTATGCCTCCAAAAAAAAAAAAAAAAAAAAAACATTAGCCGCTGCAAATTAGTTACATGTGAGTGTGATTCATGGGCAGAGGGAGCTGGCTCTGGAGATGCTCTGGCGCCTGAGATGAAGAACAATTAAGTTAGAAACGATTATGGTGATGCAGCTGGAAGGCGTGCAGCGGCAGCATGACAGCTGATAGCAGGTGAAACATAAGCAGGGCTCAGCAGACCCACATACAGTAAAGGGTAACCAGATAGCAGCGTGATCTCACACTGTGGGGTTTATGTAATGCTTTAGAGTGGGTTGCTGTAATGCAGGAGAGCCTGGATGCATTCGGCGTCTCGTGGGAGTGGCGTAATTTACATTAGACCTATAAAACTCAGAGTGGGATGTGAGAGGAAGAAGGGAGTCCTGGAAAGACGAAGATGAGACGGACGGAAAAAGGGAAGGAAAGCAGCAGAGACGTTTCAACTTCTGCGAAATTAGAAATGTTTGTTCCTTTGTTTGGAAAAAGATATTGAAGATATAAAATACAATCAGGGTGTCTGGTGTTTCCATAACTACTGCTTTAGATAAAAGAGCCCAACGAAGTAAAAAGACAGAACATTTCTGAACATTTTCTCTCTTCAAAAATAAAACAAGCGTCCTGTTAATTTGCAGAAACGCTACAAACCATCCATCTATTTTCAGTCTCTTATTCAGGGTCAGTGGTTCAGGTTTCCTTCTGTTCAGAGACAAGATCCAGCTCCTCCTGGAGGATCTGCAGACTTTCCCAGACTAGATGAGATATATGATCTGTGAAGTGAGTTCTCAAACATTCAGGTTTGCATCCTGATCCAATGAACCACCTCGACTGGCTCAACCGTTCAGCCAAGACTCAAACATCATGATCACGATCACATCAGCAGGTCAGAACCTTTAAAGTGACGATCTGGAGTCAGTTGAACCCAGTGTCTTTATCACCATGACGACAAGTCCAGCACCTCCTCCAGATCTAGATTACGTTGGTTAAAGTAATATCCAGTTTGACGTCTTTTTTTTTCACAACCAAATAGTTAACAATGAAAGTAAATGGGGCAGTCAGCCAAACGTATCTAAACTGTCATTTTTTAACCACTAATAAAGCTCAAAATATCACTTCACTTCAGCAGTAGCATGAATAGGGTCCCTACACATAAACTGAAGTACTGATAACTTAGTAAGTGAACCCAGAGTTTATTAAAAACACTGTTTTACAAGACTTACCCTATGAGACATAACTGAGTCCAGACCGCCACTTAAAACAGACCAACACATCCTGAATATTCCTGGTAAATCTGATGAAAAATAATCTGCAGCCTGAACCAAATGTCTTTACTCTGATTGAAACTCACTTCCTGTCAATGCTCATCTCCACACACTCTGAAGAAAATGGTCACTTGAGTTTTAAATAACAGCTCAAACAGAAGCAGCATCATTTCGATTTCATCAACACAACTGAAGTGTCTTTAACGTTTCAGTTTGAGAGCAGACAAAGTTCAGGATGCGTTTGGTTTCATGTGGATCATCACAGCGAGTTGACGTAAGGATGCATTGAAAATACAGTAGAAAGACGAGGAACGGAGAAGAAGAAGAAGAAGGCGAGAAAGAGACGAGTGGGTGGATGTAATGCAGATATACGAGATGTGTTCAGGGCCCGTGGGACAGAGCTAATTTACATTAGGCCTCACCAAGTTCACACAGATATGGAGAAGAGAGTAGGGAGATGAACAAACGTGGAGAGAAACAGAGAGACAGAGAGGTGGAGTACCTGTACGAGATCTTTTTATCTCTCCATTTCTGTCCCGTCAGGGCGTAGCGTTTATTCCTCTGGCGGCGGCTGGTGTGAGGATGATCTGGGACGCCGCAGCGAGGTCTCCTCATCCACCTGAACACAACATGACCATCAACACTCAGACCTTCAGCTTCAACCTGCACAGTTCAAACCCAACGTGACGCGGTTTCAGACTCACTCTATGGTCGTCTCGTCCAGGATCCCCGTCACTGGGATGCCGTAGAAACGCTGCATGGCGGCGACGGCCGACTGCATGGCTTTCTCCTGCCGCAGGTCGGACGTACGGACGTCGTGAGGCAGCAGGTATCCGTAGTTCTTCAGCCACGTCTGAGACAAAGAGGAACGAGAAAGAATCTGTTACAGCTCGTTAAAACATTTAGTTTTTGTGATGAAGAGTTAGTGACTTCAGCTACAGAAGCATCTCATCAAACATTAAAGACCAAACGTTTGTGGTGGCAGAGACGTCATCTCCAGTAATGACTAACAGCTTGTGATGATCAGATGATGCCGAGTCTTCACTGGGTTTTCCCAGACCAACGATGACACACGAAGAGAAAAGTCTTCGATCGCTACAACTGATCTGCCGATCGATCGGCAGCAAAACCACATGAAAACACAAACACAAAGGTTCAGAATAAACATTTTAAGGTTCAGTGTTGAAAGACTGAAAGATGATGTTTCACTCTTTCTTCTTTAGATAAATCGATCAGTTCAACGGATCAATCAGGAACATCAGCGTCATCAACATTAGTTTGTGTCTCATCAGTAATAAGTCGGTCAGAACCGGTTTGTTACAGACGTGGAAACTTATAAAATTCTGTACAAAATCACTGAAACATTTTTTAAAGATGAAGCCAGAAAGGAGACGAAGATCAGTCGATCAGTCGGAAAAAACAAAAATAAAAGTCGGAAATTTACGAAAATAAAAGTCAAAAGTCTAAATTCACACAAATAAAAGTTGTAAACTCACAAAAAAAGTCATAATTTTACAAGAATAATAGTTGTAAATCAAGGACTTTTATTCTTGAATAAAAGTGTTAATATTTGTAGAATAATGTAGTAATTTTGGGCGAATTTCAAACTGATACTAATACTCCGTCATAAAAAACAGAAATATTTACTACTAGAAGAAGTTTAAACCTCAGTCTCAGACAAACAATCAGCACCGACCGACTCACGTATTCACGTATTTCTGTATTTATCACGTTGAATTTGTCGTCTACAGTTTTTGTTATTACAACAACCAGAAACTCTGTTACAAACAACAACAACCTGAAGCACAAAGTGAGTCGTCACATGATCAGTTTGTCTTTTGATGCCGTGAACAAAGAGGAAGGAATAAAGAGCTGGATGAACAAAACCGAGAGGATAAAAGAGTCGAGAGCCGGAGATTTATCAGACGTGTCACAGAGACGAGAGATGAAAAGACGAACAAAGACACGTTCGTCACAAATGACAGAAAAACAAACCGATGACAAATCCACAAACGTTTCATCGGACGGTTTTTATTAAGTCGTATTTTTCGCTTCGCAGCGTCGCTGACTCTTTAATATGGCATAACACAGTGTCAAAACCTCTGGAGACAAAACCAACGAGGAAAAAAGAAGGTGAGAAAAGGACTGAAGTAGAGAAGGAGCAGCAGAGGAGAGAAGAGAAAGATGGAGGTAACGAGGAGGGAGTGAGGGAGGAGGAGGCTGAGCTCTTCACAGCAGATGATCATTAATATTTCAGAGCGTTCGGCCGCTTCAAACCGCCACCGACGTCTGCCTCATCGCCACCAGGTCGGATCCCAACGGTTGAACAGTTTCACAGCTTCCTGCTGTTTCCTTTCAAAATAAAACATCAGTGTTTCGATGAGGCCATAGGTCATCGACCTGTTGTTGACGGTTACAACAGAATTCGATTCGTCCGTCTCTTCATCGTGAACGTGATATCTCCACACCGACGTGAAGGAATGGCGTCAAATTTGGAGCAAACCTCGTTTTGACCAACGGGATGAAACTTTTGACGTTTGGTGACCAAAGGCCAAAGGTCACGGCCGCTGTGACTTCACAAAAAATGAAAACATTTTGGTCTCGGAGGGAAGTTTTATACTTTTGACACAAATGTTCACAAAGGTTGATTCTAGTTTTTAACACTCAGAGTATTAACATGTAGAGTATTCAACAGTCAGAGTATTATTCTGGGCGAGTAGCGGCCGACGCCTGGATTAAACTTCATCTAGACCTCGATCCTGATCTGCTTTTAATCTCAAACGTAAGTGAGAGCAGCGTTGCGGCGCAGCGACCCAATTATTAAACTCCTCCACCGTGAATAAATAAATCAATCTGCAGCGACGACACCACTGTCGTCTCAACACAATCTAAATCTGATCCCTGTAATTTAATTCGCTTCCTTATAGACGACGACAACAGAACGGCAGCAGAGATCAGGGCCAGAACCAGAACCAGGACCAGGACTGGAACCAGAACCAGCTGATTAATTTACCACTGACGAGTTTCATCCTCCATCAAAGACACAAACTGAGACGACGCAGATTAATTCACCTTCATATTACTGTTATATTTGAGTTATTATTCAACAACAGGAACAAGACACACACACACACACACACACACACACACACACACTGACTAATGCAGTATTCAGATCCTCAGAGACTACATTGCAGAGTGCTGTGTGTGTGTATGTGTGTGTAAATGCATCCCTGTGTAGGTCTTTGTGTGTCACTGCGAACATGTGTGTTGATCCCTGCAGCCCTAGGTGTGTGTGTGTGTGTGTGTGTGTGTGTGTGTGTGTGTGTGTGTGTGTGTGCACACCAGCTGCTGCTGCTGGCTCAAAGGAAGCAGTTTGGATTAAATAATTCACCAGCTGCTATTATACAACAATTACTACAGTACCATCACTCACACACACACACACACACACACACACACACACACACACACACACACACACACAAACACAGACACACACACACTGCAAACAAAGTCTCTATCCAGAGAGGATGTGGTTCTGATTATTGAGTCACTTCGCCTCGTTTTGTAGCGACGACATTTATTTTCCTTCAAACTGCGTCGACGACGATAATAATTCGAGTCATTACCTCCGTCGAGCGGCGGGATTATTTACAACTCGTGACAAGTCAAAGTTTGTTAAAGTTTGAGCTGAATTTTTTTGCCAAATTTGAAGAATTTTCCTCCTGGTGTTTCTGAGATATTACATTTAAAAACATGAGACAGAAACCAAAGAATCAATCATCAAGTCATCATGTTGTTTTAGTCACAAGGAGATGTCAGAAGGTTTTAGGATCCAAAGGTGAAAACGACGTCAACTCTGTCCGACGTGAGCAGAAATGATAACGAATGTTCTAATTCAAATATTTTAATGAAGCGTCAACAGTTGATCTTGTGCCTCAGACCTTCGCTTTTTAATTGAATTTTTAATTTCTGGAGCCTGAAGCAGCGTCAGTGACTTCACAGGGTCGAGACACTTTCAGCTCCGTCACCTTCTCGGTCGACGGAGAAGACGATGAAATGAAGCTTCGTCCTCGACGAGGTGATGAGTCTTCACTTTCAAAATGAACTTGTAGCAGCAAGTTTGTTTTTCTCATTGGGAAGTTTGTTTTTCTGACCGTTTCTGAGGATTTCAGTGTTGATCATGTGACCAGGAAACGATGAATAAAGTAACTAGTGGCTTTTATCTGTAACACAAATGAAAAAAACAAGGTGGCTCCTGGTCTTAGTCTCTCTGTTCAGTTGTTATTCAGCCTCAGATTCACGGTCAGTGATGGTACGTGATGGAATCAGTGGCGGCTGCTCGTCTCTCAAACAGGGGAAGCTCATTTTAGGTAGCATGCTAATGTTAGCATGCTAACTAAGCTAGCACACCTGGTAACTAGTGCTAGTTTTACAACTTGACCAGGAGATACGATTTGAACTAAATGATTATGAACAAACTAACGAAACTTAAACAACAAATTCAATAACTTTATGGTAAATAGTTTGTGTTATTTACAGTGTGATATGTTTAACGTAACAGTCTGAATGGACACAGCATCTTGAACTTTACTACTTCGCTCCGACGCCGATGTTTGTTTTCAAATCTCTGCCAATCAAAAAGCCGTTCAGCCTTTTAGACATTTCCACCAGTCATCATGTGAGAGCCTGGATTCACGTCCGGCCCACTGCTCATTCACCCCCAGTGAAGCTGAGCTTCTAAGGGAATGATGATTTAATCACCACCTGGCTTCACTGCATAGAAACACACAGAAGTTCAGAGTCAACGTGGTTTCAAAACCATCAGTTAAACACATTCTAGGATGCTTTTAGTTTTAACATCAGTCCCAATTTAATGTAAACTCAACAGTTCATATTTGACCATGTATTGTGTGAAATGTTAGAGGAGGTTTGGCTTCACTTGTTGTCTCTGAGCAGTCACTGAGACCCTGTCCGGCCTCGGCTTGACCTTAATCATTTTTCCCCCATGACCTGTAGAGGGCACAAAGACTCAAATAACAAATAAAAATGCTCTAAATTATACATTTCAAATAATTATATTCTAAATGGAATTAACAAGAAAATAGAAATAATTCATATGGCTCCTGCATAACTCATGAAAATAAAAAACCTCTAACTATTTAACTTTAAGTCCAGGTCAGAGCTGGATCATAAAACAATCCTCAACCGGACTCGAAACCTCAACACCCAGACTGACGCGGGTCCTGGTAGTTTAGAGACTTGCAGAGTTTCAGGCCTCATGCTCCATGTGGGCTTTTTAACGCGTCCATGTCACTTTAATAAAGACGTTTTAACTATCGGAGTACGTTGGCGTGAGAAGCTGCTTTTACAAGTAGTTACGTTGAGCCAAAGAGCACATAAACCCAAGAGATTAAAACGTTTCTGTGGACTGAGCACAACAAGGAGAAGGACTATTTGACTCCAGATGAAGAAAGTTTGGGTCATTTTCACTAGAAACTGCTTCGTTTGCTTCTTATTAATTTACTTGCTGCTGTTGTTGATAATGTTTTGTCAAAATGATGAAGGAAAATGCAGAATTTCTCCTCGTTCATCCTGAAAAAAACAACCATAAAAACAGTGTTTTAATCACCTTGACGTACGACCAAACTCTGCTTTTCAATCATGTAAACATCATTATGAAAAGAGTATTCTTTAAAAAACTCACAGAAACACTAAAAAACCACATGTTGTCTCACTCACTATTTCTGTCCATGTAAATTTAGTCACGAATCTAAACATCTAAAGTGTCTCAGACCATCACAAACGTCTGCAAATGAAGACTCAGCGTCGTCAACCGCCACTAAAACCAGCTGTCGTTTGTGAGGTTGCATTGACCTTCAACCACCAAAATCAGATCACTTGTTCCTTCGGTCTCAGTGAAGGTTTGTACCATATTTGAAGCCTTTTTTTACGAAGCGTTCCTGAGATATCCTGTTTTAAAGCCGCTGCTGCTGTCACCAGGTGGAGGGATAATAAATCCATTACGGCCACATGCTGAGTGACTGATTGAACAATCTGTGATGAGCTACACTTCTAGGTGAAGAGACACAAATAACAAAAGCCCGTGGCACCAAATGTGTCATTTAAACATTCATGTGTTGTTGCGTCGAGTCAGTCGATCAGAAAACCGTGCGACGGCTTCTCGTTTAGTTTTTTGTGTTTTTTTTTTTCTCCTCGAGCAGAAGAAATCTTCCTCCGAGTCCGGAGCTCCACCTCCGCTTCCTGTCTGCCGGCGTTTCTGTCTGTTCGAATCTGCATCCACCTGCCTGTCTGTCGTCTCCGTGTCCCGGTCTGTCCGTCACAGACTCATCTTGCCAGCGTGTCTCCTCCGTCTGTCTGCTGTGATAAAAATAAACCCCCCCACCACCCCACTGAACTATTTACCGTCTCTGGGCTTGAGTGCAGCGAGTGCAACCCGCCAGGCTCTTCCAAACTGTCCAAACTGTGCACGGCCTGATAAGAGGGTTGTACTGAATGTTTCCTCTAATATTAGTTGGTGAAACTACCTCAAGGTAGTTCAACGACAGGACGCGGACTCAAAAACAGATCTGTCAAACCCAACAGAGGCTGTCATCATCAACTCAGATCAATGAAACGTTTGGCCTCTAAAAGAAACTTTATGTTCCAGACCTTTTTGAAATACACAAACTTCTATCATCTATCATTGTAATTAAATAAGATGGATAGAAGAAATTCAGCACGTCACAACATGAGAAGTTGGGTTCAGTTTCTTCAGATGTTTTTGAGTTTCTTTGAATCTTGGATGGAGACGTCACTCAAACAGTACGTCACCACGTTGTTGAAAAAGTTGGTGTTATATTCTCTCAGCTAAACTGCCAATTTCCAGTCCTGATTGTATCTGTCGTCCAACCACTTCACTGGTTTGTAATCAACCTGCTAGAAGTGAAAAGGAAATTGAAACATCATAGTCCAACTTTACATTCAACAATCAACTTTTCCAGACTTTTCCTCCAGACGACGTCGACAGTAAAACAATGTCAGGTAACATAGCGACTTGATCAACAATCTTCTATAGAATCAGTCTGGACATTTACAAAGTTGAGACACGTTGGTTTGTCTGTAGGATCCCTCTCCTCACTACCACAAGTCACATGTTAGTTTGAGTCTGACACTGGTTTAAAACATAGACATTTGTCTCCACTCAACTCTATGTTCCTCACACTGTCGTTATGACTCTTTAGGTTGAAATTACAAAACATCAACTTTCTCTAAACTCATCTGATTGATGTGATTTTTCTACCAACAGAAAGAATCAACTCATTATCATCTGGAAATAAACCTAGAACGACTGTGACTGTAACTCTGGGTTTTTCTGGATGTTTCATGAGGTCACGGTGACTTTTCCTTTTGACTTGTGATCACTAAATTTGAACCAGCCTGTCCTCGAGTCCACGTGAAGGTTTTGTGCAAAATTTAGAAAAATTCCTTCAATGCACAATGATATTATAGTGACGACAATGTGAGTGATGAACAACTGTTTTTATCAAAATAACTACAATGAATCTACGAAAAGTAGATGAGTTTAGTAACGCTGCGTTTATAAGTCGTGGTTATAACACATCGTGTGAGCAGCTTCTGGACAAACTGGACGCTATGATGCCAAGACAGGCTGAGGCTAACCGGTTAGCATGCTACCTCCATAAGAAACACAATAAGAGTTAACGTTGGTGTTGGTTTCCACCTCTAATGTTAAAACGTTTGAACTCACAACGTTTCTTCTGGACTGGTTAGTAAACAGCTGCTAATGCTAATGCTAACGTTAGCTAAATATACATGTAGCGCCACAAAATTGCTGAAAATTTCATCAGACAGGCAATCAAGAAAAACCCTGAAAATATTCAATCTACCATCTTATACGACCTTGTTTCTGTAGAAAAACATATTCTCAGAAAACCTATATCTATATTTTATATAGACTCTTATTTTCTCCTCTATCTTCGCCTTCGTATGACTCGCGAGGTGTGTGAGGTCGTCCAGAAACTGAAGAAAGAATTAATATTAAAGAAAATAAAACTAAATGAAGAAAGAATGATATGAAGGAGTGAGAAGGTTAGAGGAGCCTTTTTAAACGCACCAACCCTCATAAACATTTTAGCTCGTTTTAACGTCAGCGTCACTAAACCCGATACATTTTTTAGACCGTCTGCCTTTTTTATTTATTTATTTATTTCAGCCTTTTTTCCGTGTGTCTGGTACCAAACTGTGCCGTACATTAGAGACACAGTGCACATAATCAGACTCCCCTGGGCGCCCAAATTGAATTCGCTCCGTCTTTTCCTGCATCACACTTTATGTCAGTGTCAGACAGTTGAGAGAAAACAGAGATAAAAAAAAATAGTAGCACTCGGTTAAAGATGATTCTGATGAGTTATTCTGCATTTTTATTTCCTTCATAGCTTCACCTTCAATTTTTAACATTGCTGCTAGAAATGTTGATTGTTGGTTTTCCAGCCTCGGTAGATAATAATACTTGATTTGAAGAACAAAAATTAATTCAACAAAATGAGCAAATCCTTTCAGTATTTAATGTGTCGGCTCAGACCGGGAGGATTGATTAAAGCTGCAAAAGCTGTGATTCAGGTCAAAGCATTTCTGATATCACTTTCATTAAAAATATAAAAAGCTGAATGATGTTTGTACCGAGCACGTAGGGGGCGATCTCCAACATCCAGCCAGCTTCAGGTGAGAGATAAGAGGGAAGTGGAGGCCAAACAATGCTAAACTTTCAGTCCCTCTTTGGATAAAAAGCCGAATTTGATTATGACTTGAAGAAGTGATGGTCCAGAGGAACATGAACCAGAGTCTATTTCACCATGAATAGAGTCAAACTCCCCTCAACAGATATGTTACGTTGGTTGAAGTAATATCCAGTTTGACCGTCTTTTGTTTTCACAACCAAATAGTTAACAATGAAAGTAAATGGGGCAGTCAGCCAAACGTATCTAAATTGTCATTTTTTAACCACTAATAAAGCTCAAAATATCACTTCACTTCAGCAGTAGCATGAATAGGGTCCCTACACATAAACTGAAGTGGGGCGGTTCAGTAATAGTGTTGATCATAATATGTTTTAGTTTCCTCGCCTGTAGCTGGTTATAGGTAGTCACCAGTCAAAGACCTCAGGAATATCCACAACGATTGGTTTTGGTGTTTTCACATCTAAACGTCTCTACTTCCTGTTTTCTCTGCAGCGTCAGTGTGTCGGTGTCGTCGTCGTCCAGATCGTCGTCTCGTTCGTGTCTCGACGTCAGAGGAACGAAACCTGAACTCAGCGGTTTAGTCTGTGTCGGAGGCAGCGTCTTCACCGGTGCTCGTCAACAATAAACGGCTGTAAATCACGGTGAGAAGCAGCGGCTACATCCTGTCTAGTTCACGTGACCAGACGTAGAGTTTGGTGACGTCACGGTGTGATCGGGAGTCAATCACTGACAAGTCTTGTAGTGTGAACACTACAGGTCTCAGACCACTTGCTGAGACTCCTGTGGACTAGTGTGGACTAGTGTTGACTATAGTGGACTAATGTGGACTATAGTGGACTGTGGTCATATGGACATAGTCTAAACTTTGAAGTTCAGTCCGTCTGTGTCCAGAACTGAAGGATTTGTCACAAACACTCAGAACTTCCTCACGTTTACACGTCATCTTGAGAACAGAGACGAGGACGGTGACGAGTCTTTACCGCTGAATAAATCACATCATCACTGTTTGATTTTAACTGAAAAAACAGTCGTTCTCTGCTGATCCTCCAATTCTGAGCTGAGCAGGTTTTCATTTTTTTTCAGAAGAAGAGCAGGAGCTGTGTGAGTGTTGCCTATGAGCTGTAGTAACAGACAGAAGAAAGCACTAAACGCAGCAGAAGGTTAAAGGTTCAAATCCCACCGCGGCAATCCAGGCTTCAAATGTATGCAGTCGAGTTGCTGCGAGGCACTTTGGATAAAAGCATCTGCCAAATGGCGTATTGTTGCCGTCGGGAGAAGATCTCTCCGTCTTCCAAATGTCAAACATTTCAGAAACCAAAAATAACGTCCTGGTTTCGGCTTCATGACGGTGCAAAGAGGAGGTTTGTCCCATGAGGTCTGAAGGAGTTTTATTGTGTCTCCACTGAACCTGTTTCTTTTAATTTCAACTACAAGTTCTCAGTTAAACGTTTTAGTTATTAATGACCGGACTGAATATGAGGATGGTTCACATGTGAAGCTTTAAACCATCGACACACAGACTCTCCCTCTACACTTCTTGGGTTATGTAACATAAAACCCTTCTGACGAACGCCCAGGTGGGACTGATGAGCCCATGGCTATGACCTCATGTCTGTGGTGTCATATACACACACACACACACACACACACACACACACACACACACACACACACGACCACAAGTGATCAATGAGTGCCAGGATGTAAGATGACAAAGGACAATGATGCTCTCACATCTTTATAACGTGATTTTAAAATGTATTTACCTGTGAATACACATTACACCACAAACCAACCATATATATATATATATATATATATATATATATATATATATATATATATATATATATATATATATATATACGTGTGTGCGTGTGTGTGTGTTACTTTATATGTAAAAAAAAAATAAAGGTCCAGATCCTCCTGGAGGATCTGGACTTGCTCCCAGACTAGATTAGATGAATCATCTCTCAGTTCTGGGTCAAACTCATCATCATGAGACTGAAACTGTTTTGAATAAAGTTTGACTTTATTCTAAAACTCCACTCATGTAGTGATGTTATAGATTGATCAGGACTGAGGAACGTCTCGTTCAACATTTTACTGATGATAACAAAGTAGGATGAGCTCCTGAGACAAAGTGCTAATGACGCATAAATGTCAAACCCTTATTTTGTTCCGTTTCCTTCATGCTAAGATAACATCAGTGAGGAAAATGTAAAGTATGTTACTTATGTTACTCGTGAGTTCATGTTCCTTTAGATGAAGTTAGACCTGCAGGGAAAAACCTCCGTAGAGATGAAACCTGATCAGATGAACCAACTCCACCGGCTCCTTTCAGCGACAAGGATCAGTGTCTCTACTCCGAGGTCCTCGAAGGCTCGTCGCCATGACCTCATTCTTTCAGTCATGACCTACAAGTCATGATCACAAAGATCAACTGATAAACTGACACGTTGACAGTCCAATACGATGCCTGAATTACTGTGATGCTCTGTGGTAACCTGGGTCAGATCAGGTCAAACCTCCACAAGAACTTCTAAGACGTTTGTAAAAATAATCCACAGTTGGACAGTTTCCTTCATATTTTCTCAGAAATCATCCAATATGTGTAATAATCATTTCTAGAGACACATTGGGTTTAGGAAAAGATTTATGTCTCTTCTCCACCACGTGGTTGTGTCTCTACTCTACTGGACTCTACTGGACTCTACTGGACTCTACTGGACTCTACTGGACTCTACTCAGTCTGGTAGCAGACACGTTGTTTTCCATCACAGTTTGGTTCCTCCTCCACGTGAATGTGGTGAGTGGAGTCAAACTGCTGCGACGTCACGACACTAAAACATCAGTAAACATTAATGGACATGGAGGAGATGCTGTACTTGTTGCTGGGTTAGCTTACGACCAGGTAGCTACGACGATGGCTATCACTCTTGTCCTGTTTAAAAATGGAGCTTGATTATTTTGTTGACGCTCTCTCAACTCAACTGGCGTCTGGTGGCAGCTTGTGAAGACACTCCCTCTGACCAATCAGTGGCCGGCGTCTGTTCACGTCACGTTTTAGGGTCAATCCCGTTTCTAACCCTCTTTTTCTGTGCGTTCACGTGAGAGGAAGGGCTCACGATCCTCTTCTAGATGAAGGCTGAGGGGTCACGACCTCCAAACGAAGCTGTCCCAGGACCAAACTTCAAATGAAGGGGGATGAGAAATTTCCCAGCATGCACCAGGACAAAGACACAGTTGTCAAAAAAAATAACAATTTGAGTAATGAGCTAATCAATACATTTAATTTATTAAGCTAACTTAACACTAACTAACTGCTAATCAATAACGTCTGTTAGCGTTAGCATTAGCTATCAGTCGCTGGATGTCTTTTTGCTAATGTTTCCATTCATCTGATAACAGGATCTTTATTAATGTAACAAACATCTTGTCAGTTTTTAATCCGTCACCAACTTGATGGACATAAACGAGTCTGTAGACGCCATCTTTGTTTGTTTGTTGTCATTCAGTCGTCATGGAGACGTGTCTCATCGTCTTTACGTAGCAACTAGTGACGACTTGTGATGACGTGTAACAGTAAAGTAGCGGTATCTCGTTTAAAGAAATGTTTTCACCTCAACACTTCGTTTCGAGTCAGAACTACAAAGAGAACCAGGTACGATCCCTGATGGAAAACAAAAAAGAGGCGAGATGAACAGACAGATCAGTGCAGGTAAAGGTAAAGTTTTCTATGTTCTGGTCACTTCCAACCTTCACCTCTGGTTTGTGACTGAAAGCAAATTAGCTGCAGCTGAAATGCAGCCGGCTGAGATGCCTCCTAGATGCCCTGTCTGGAGGAAACCTCAGGGTAAACCCGTAACACGCTGGAGGGATCACATATCCCATCTGCCCTGGAAACACGGGATCCCCTCAGAGGAGCAGGAAAACGTCTCCAGGGAGAGAGACATCTGGAGTCTCCTGCTCCGCCTGCTGCCACCACAACCTGACCCCAGATAAGACCAATAAACGTGTTTCACCTCAAATATAAGAATCTGTGTCGAGACTAAAAGCACCAGAGATGAGGAGACAGAAACAGAAAGGAGGGCAGTGGTAGCTCAACAACAGGAAAGCTTTACCTTCAGAACATCCTCAATAATTCACAGCCCCTTCAGGAGAACACCGGGTTCTCTGGTGCTCATAACTTCTGTCAAGTCATTTGATCCTGTTCAAATAGAAACCTCACTGCACCTCGACATCTGCAGCCGGCGGTCGGCCTCGTTTAGAAAAGGCTGCGATGCACAAAAACTGAAATGTGTCTTCATCTTTTCACTGTAAAACTTTAGGAATTATTTTAAAGATTATTTTCAGAAAAAGCTGCAGATTCCAACTCTTTGAACCGAGTTTTATTGACAAACTATGATCACGACGTGAAGCTTGTTCCTAAAATAACACAAACACTTCTCCAGTTGCTCACTGATCTCCAGCGGCGACGATGAGGACAGTTCAGCTGTGATTATGACTGAAGCTGAATCCTTTATTTTTTCTACTTTAAAATGGGACAGTTTCTCTTTAACTTCACAAACTGTCCTCAGCTGACTGCAGCCGCCACATGTCGACATGCTCAACTGTTTTTTTTTAACCGTGTTCGGTCTCAGCGAGCAGCATTTCATTTCACACTCTGCAATTTTTGCTTTTTGGGCAAAAGATGTTTTCATCTCTGATCAAAGCTTTTTTTTTTTTTTTATAAAAGGTTGAATATTCATGTTCTTTGACTGTTTATGGATGATTGGGACTTGATCCTGGGAGGAGAATTCAACTATTTCACCATGAATACGAGTCAAACTCCCCTCAACAGATATGTCACGTTGGTTGAAGTAATATCCAGTTTGACGGTCTTTTGTTTTTACAACCATAGTTAACAATGAAAGTAAATGGGGCAGTCAGCCAAACGTATCTAAATTGTCATTTTTAACCACTAATAAAGCTCAAAATATCACTTCACTTCAGCAGTAGCATGAATAGGGTCCCTACACATAAACTGAAGTACTGATAACTTAGTAAGTGAACCCAGAGTTTATTAAAAACACTGTTTTACAAGACTTACCCAACGTCTGGTTTTATAACAACTGGTGATGAAGGTTGTTCCACATCAGCAGATTCATCATTTTTCTCGCTCTTGACAGACAAATCAGCCTATTGTTCAGTAAAATGATGAATCTGCTGATGTGGAACAACCTTCATCACCAGTTGTTATAAAACCAGACATTGGGTAAGTCTTGTAAAACAGTGTTTTTAATAAACTCCTTCTTATGCAACACATCATCACCACCGCCAAGGTGAAAACCTAAACCTGTTCCTGTTCATCTTTGATTCCTTCTCATCTCACACAGTCCTGAAATCCCCCAGCATGCAAGAGGCATTTTATTTTTTCACACTTCACACCTACAGGCAATTTAGAGGTTTCACTTCCACCTGACCTGCGTGTGTTTGGACGTGAGGAGAAAACCCACTCAGACCTAGAGACGAGAGTTTAGTTTCAACCCACTGACCACAGAGCTGCCGCGCTGCCTCCTGCTTTTTATTTCAAATTAATTACAAAAGTCCTGAAGAGAAAAACACTTTCTTTCCGGGTTAAAAATAAAAAGAATTCAATTACTGTATGATCAGTGAAGAGCGTTACGGTGCTACACCATGATGATCTGTACTAGCTGCAGGCACAAAGTGTAATTAAATTTACATCTCAGTGTGAAACGGTTTCCTCTTCCTGCGCCGCCGCAGCGATCAAACGTAATCCGTGCTCCGAGTCCTTCTGCGCCGCGCCCCGGGAGCTTTATCCAACAGCCCTGATAGCGGACGCAGCCCTGCCCCATATTCATTTTTAATTAGAGCCGCTCCTGCACTTCAAGTCCCGCTCGACGCTCTGGACCTACAGAAACACCACCGAACACAACAAACTGTACTGGAAAAGTCTTTGTGTCGGCGCGACGTCGGCACATTAAACTGGTTTTGTTTCCTGCTGTTTGTGTTTGAGATTATGTCACAACATGAGGTTTTTAAAGAAGCATGAACCAAACAGATCAAGTTAAACGACACAAAATTAATCTGGACAAAACGGACGTTTTCTACAGTCTGATCGCTTTCCACCAAAACTGTCAACCACAGTGTCGTCCTGCAGAGTTTAAAGATTTGACATTTGGTTTGTGTGTTTTATTTTTGTCTCTTCACTATTTAATTTTACATTTTAAACAGGAAACTGTCGCAGCAGAATCAGCCACCGGCTCCAAACTGTTACAGCTGATCTGATCTCAGACGTCCTGAAGATACTTGAACATAAAACATGTTTCTAAGTTGCTTCTGGCTTTTTCAATTAAATGTTGAACACACTAGCTCAATATTTTCTTTATCTTCAAACTTATTTTGGGGCAGACGAGGAGGCGACTTAAATGAACTGACGATCATAAACCGTGACCACGACAGTCGCCCAGACTATTATGAACTTTCTGGTTCTTTGTTTTTATTTTTTTATGGTAAAAACACTTTAGAGACTTGTGTTTTTAAAAGTTGAAACATAAATGAAGCTTCTGTTTTTCTCTGGAGCTAAAACAGAAACAGACGATCTACAGAGTCTCACTCTACGCAGACGATGTGATTCTCTCTGCTCAGGTGAGTTTGATGAAGTTTTATACGTAGAGCTGTGTAATTAATGGAAACATTTGTGTTTTGATTTTAAATACAACCCCAAATGATAACAAAAAGTCATGTAAACATATTATTAGCATTATTCTTTATGTGCAGTTCATCCATTTTAACATGTTGAACTGATTGAAACACAGAACGAGTAAAGTGACGTTTAATGAAGAAAAACACCAACGATGTTCTATAATAAAACCAACGTTTGAAGACTTTACAGCACAATTCAACACCCAACAAGCTCCGAAAATAACAAACGTTACAGAAGAAATCATTTAGATACGCGTCCAACCAGAAAACTAGAATAAAGGTTTCACGTGTTTAGTCTAAAGTTTGGACAAACGTTATACTAAGTTTTAGCTATAATTGTTATTTGTTTTATAATTTAATGTTTATGTTATTATTTTATTTTCAGTTTAGTAGTTTATTGTTTTCTAGAGACTAGAAGTGATTTGATTTATTAATATTTATTCTTTCAAACATTCACTGTTTGTTTTTACAATAATATTAATAAATTACATTTGTTTCGAGTTCAAGTCAACGAGTAATCGTTTGAAATAAACCTGATTATTATTTTCTCCATAATCAAGCAGCTGTAGCTGTGACTGCAGTAAAAACACAACATTTATTTCAACTTGTATTAAAAATGTAATTTAATCTAAATATCTGTGGGTGTTAAAGTTGTTGTTTATTAAATTAAGTTTGTCTGGGAATTGGTTGGAAATGTATCATCATTTTTAGAAAATGAACGATTTGGATGAAGATTACATCAGAGGGAAACGTCAGCCGGTCAAACATGTGACTTTATATCCCTGAGTTTTTAAAATAAAATACTGTAAATAATTTAAAAGGCAGGTTAGTGAGTTCAACACATCTGCTGCTTCTCAGGATTTTCAACTGCAGTTCAAGAGCAGTTTGTCCAAACAACACAACACAACAACACAATCCCCTCATCAAACTCATGACGACAGCTTGTATTCACAGCTGCAGCTCTGACTGACTGAGTGGGCGGACGAGGAAGACAATGGCTGGAGGAGCTGAGGAGAGAGAGAGAGAGAGGACTGATGGACGTGAACATGAATCTACATGTTCCAACGATATCAAATCAGGAAAAAGCTTCAGGCTACAAGTGACGTCCGAGAGTTCACACCGACACCTACGCGCTCTGAAGAGTTCAGCCTCATTTAGTTCGTTTCTCAGGTGTAATGATGTTTACGAGCGTTGGGACCAGTTTCCCCCCGAGCTGCTGCTCCTCCTCCTCCTCCTGGGAGGAAGGAGAAAACATTTTCACCTCATAACAAGAAAAACATAAAACCTTCATCATCATCATCTTATTCATCGTTCACCTCAACAACAACAGCAGCAGCAACATTTGTAGCTTTTTCCACACAAAGTGTAAAACGTCAACAGTCAGAAAAAATCAGATGTTTCTGAAACAGACGTGACACATGAGAGTGAGTCTTCACCACCGCTTCACTAACACCTTTAAATTCACACTTACACACCAAACCAATTGTTGTTGTTTTTCTATGTGTTTGTGATTAAAACTTTTCCTTTTTTTTGGTTAAAGTGACATCGTTTGTCTCAGTCCACATCGTCCACACTGACTCTGACTGTTCAGACTGTGTCAGTGTGTTGACTCTGACCAGTCTGGTAAAACACAGTGAAGTGTTAACACCCGGATGGTTTCATCATAACCACGGACACTTCTCACCCTCAATGACTCCATCTTGGCTACGTAGCAGAAGAGGAGGGACGGCGGCGGCGGCGTAATCTCCACCTCACATGAAACATGGAGCCACACAAGCAAACATCAACAACAACAACAACGGTGGATGACAGAGCTATTTAATTAATAAATAAAAATAAATTCTTTTTGTGTTTCTGTTTGTACTCAGTGAAGATGGACCAGCGTGTCCTGCATCTCTGTCTGAGTTTGTTTACAGCGCCACCTACAGGTGTGACACATGTTTTACACCGTCTCCATGTGGACGTGAACATTTCCTGAAACAATACATGTGGAAGCGAAATTTGTTCAATCCACAAAATAAAAACACCACAAACGTTGTCGTGTGGATGTAACTTATATCTGTCATCTAGTCTGAGAACAACTCAGGACCAGGACCTGGACCAGGACCTGGACCTGGACCTAGACTACCTTCTTTCCGTGTGAAATAGACAAGAATTACATCATAAAAGTTGTAGTTTTACGAAGTTGAGGGATCAGAGACTCACAGATTCACTGAGACCTGATCTGGGATTTTATGAGCATTAGAGACTTTTCTGAGACCAGGATCAGGACCTGGACCTGGACTACCTCGTTTCCATGTGAAAATCACAAGAATAAAAGTTGTAAATTTACGACTTCAGGTATCAGAGACTTAGAGACTTTTCTGAGACCAGGATCAGGACCTGGGTCATCTTGTTGACCCCGCTGCCACAGAGACCGGATCCTGGATCAGAGACCTGACCCTGGATAAGAGGACTCTCCTGACCTACTTAGACTTGCTGGTCTCAGATCCACGTGAATCACAAACGACACATTTTGGACTGAAGTGTGATCTGAAGTGTGAAGACTGAACATCGCTCATTATCCTGCTGCTGAGAAACCGAAGATCTTTCTGGTCATGACACATCATCAATATATTGATTTAAATAATCAATCCAGCATTGAACAGAACCGGGACAATGACTGTTTTGTATAAACTAGAACATTATATTACGTTCATGTATTGTTTGACTTGTCAGCACAAAAAAAGGCTGTTCAGCAACATAACAACAACAACATCCCACACAACAGTTGTTTCCACCTGTTCGCCAAAAATACGGCGTCTGAACCAAACGAACGACGGTAGAAACACAAACGTGACCTGTTGTGTAAACAAACAAACACACAACGGAGCAAGAACCAGTGAGTCACACAAAGACTTGAACGCCTCCTTCTCCCACCGCTCGCTCCATCTTTATCTGCCCAGTGACCGTCAAACCATCTGCTCCTCCTCCTCCTCCTCCTCCTCCTCCTCCTCCTCCTCTCTCTGATCACTGAGCTGAAGATCATTGACCTCGTTCAAAACAGACGTGACGTGACCGACGCTACATACGTGACTTCACCTCAACGTAGACAAACGCATCTGGTCTGTACGACAGAGGATCAGGACCACGACAGAGAACAAAGTCAGATCCTTAAATTTATGAGATAAAAGTCATAGTTTTACGAAAAAAAAGTTGTGAATTTACGAGAAAAAACTCGTAGTTTTACAAAAATAAAAGTCGTAGTTTATGAGAATAAGTCAGGAATATACAAGAATAAAAGTCGTAGTTATACAAGAATAAAAGTCGTAGTTTACGAAGTTCAGGTATCAGAGACTCACAGACTCACTGAGACCTGATGACACGTTTCTCTGCAGATTTACAGAAAAACATTAAGAACCGTGAAGTAACAACGTGATCTACAACCTCCACCTCATAAATCCCAACTCCCAGTTCAATCATCGTCTGTAAAACTGTTATAACTTCACAGAAACGTCTCAGATCTGCTATGAACCTTCACTTCAAACTAAATCTGCAGCGTGAAGCGTCGCCACCGTTTGACGCGACGTCTCCAGCAGCTTGAAGAGAATCGACACCATCGTTTCCTCAAAGTTTCACTGGAAAAGTCTGATGTTCGTCTCCAGTCTCAGAGTAAGGCTGCGTTCAAGATGAATAATATGTATCAAAACATTTAATTCAACACAACCAGAGGAGCTGAACGTCCTGTCACATGACGCCAGCCTCACCGCTACTGACCACAGCTTTTTAAATGGGCGGGGTTTAAATCCACGTTGGCTCTGATTGGTTAACTCCTTGAACACGTCGACCAAACGGGAGAAAACAACCTCCAAAGACCGTTGAGGATTGTTGAACATCATTGGAACTAAACACATTGTTCAATCAGCAAAACGTAGCAAAATATAACAAAACATAACAACACGCAAAAGTTGCA
The DNA here is from genome assembly GCA_016801845.1 of Polydactylus sextarius. Classification (NCBI taxonomy): domain Eukaryota; kingdom Metazoa; phylum Chordata; class Actinopteri; family Polynemidae; genus Polydactylus; species Polydactylus sextarius. The sequence goes on from CM028908.1 coordinate 27,216,021, forward strand.
AAAAAGTAAATGTAGCAAATCATCGTCCTTCATCGAAGCCTCAGAGCAGGATCAGTCAACGTCGACGGACCAACATGATACAGGAACTTAAACATCTGGAGAAATGAAGCTTTAATGTTGAGAGAAGAAAAATAGATGTAGAGATTCTGTAAGATGTTATAACTTTGAGACGAAAACATCAAACATTTATTAGTTTGATCTTCGATATCGTGAAGATTTGGTGGTTTTTCTTTGAGGTTTCAGTTTCTCTTTCTTATCAAAGCAACAAAAACCTGAACAGAGCGTTTGTTTGTGTTTCTTTCCTCCGTTAGAAACAACGTGTTGCCTCATAAACACAGCAGGAGGACGGTAACAAAAAAACATCAACTCAGGTGAAGATGAAAACATCTCGTCTTTTGTGTCGGAGCAGCACGCCGAGCGTCGTCTCCGAAGTGTGTGTGTGTGTGTGTGTGTGAAGCCACAGGCGCTTCCTTTGTCTGAATGAAAGTGTCACATGCAACACAAACAAACGCTGTAATACTGAACACCTCCTCCTCCTGGAGCTCAACATCCATCATCACAGAGAATGACCCAAAACCAAGAAGTTTCTCTGAACATCAGGATCCATGAAACATTTGAAAACATTCTAGAATCATTCTGTATCACTCTTCTTCTTCTTCTTCTTCTTCTTCACTCCAACTCCTGCCGTTTCCATAAATTATGGAGAGAGTCTATATTTGGACTGGATGAAGGAGGAGATGTTTTGTTCTCTGCTCTGCATGTTGATGCCTTATTTATTGACAACGTGTGTTTGCGAGCTCATCACACACACGCGCGCGCACGCACACGCGCGCACACACACCTCTTCCTCCCGGAGGCCAAACCGCGGACGCAGCGCAACAACCAGTTTTTGTGTTCGTGCGCATTTTAATCCTCGTTGTTTCGTTTGTTTCCTCGTTGTAAAAAAAAACCTGTTCACTGACAATTAAACAGCACAAATTTACAAAAATAACAGATGAACCTGCTCTTTGTGTGTGTGTGTGTGTGTGTGTGTGTGTGACGCGCGCGCGTCTCCTCCAGAACAAAGAGCGGAGACTGATCCGCTTTAATTTATTCATTTCACTCTGCATCTTTTATTCCTGCTCTCGTTCCTGCTTGATAGGAAGGATGCACATCACTTCACTTAATGAATTAAAAAAAAAAAGAAATGAAATGAAAATAAAATAAAAACAAAAACAACCAGAGGAGCGCGCGGCGGCTCTACTGCTGCGCGCGTTACAAACAGAAAACAGAGACAGAGGGTGGAGGTGAAACACATCAGTAACACACTTTCCTACAAACAGCTGGGTGTTTTTATGAAGGAGGGGGCAGGAGGTCTGAGGGGAGGAGGGGTGATGGGGGTGAGGTGGTGGTGGTGGTGGGGGGGGGGGTCGCTCACCTCCACTATGAACGTCTTCTCTTCTCCGCAAACAGAAACGACCCAGAACAAAATAGGAAAGTAGCAGGTTTTCCAGCAGAATCCAGGGAGTCCCGTTCTCCTCCTCCGCCTCACTCCTCCACCTCCTCCACCACCTCCTCCACCTCCCGTCGCCATGACTGTCCCCTGGTTCCCCCCCTCACGCTGCGCTCCGCCGGTGGTTTCCCAGACTCCTGCTCCGGTTGTTTACCGGAGAAGACGCTCTGTGTTCTCCAGTTTCATCCCGTCTCTGCTCTGACCGTCTCTCCCCCTCTGCCTCCCTCTCTCCCTCTCCCTCTCTCTCCCGGTTCACCAGAGGATGATGCGCTATTGGTTCCTGCGCTTGACGCGCGCCTCATTGCGCATGCGCGTTAAATCGCTGAGGGAAGCCTGAGAGGCTGCAGGTTGGTTGGTATCACCGAGGAGGAGAGAGGAGGAGGATGAGGAGGAGGAGGAGGATGAGGAGGAGGATGAGGAGGAGGAGGATGAGGAGGAGGAGGATGAGGAGGATGAGGAGGAGGAGAGAGACAGAGGTGATGGATGTTGCAGTAACGTTGGACCGACACTAGAGGCGCTACAGGCGGAGACAAACCTGTTCCAATGTGAATTAACCACAAACAAATAACAATGAAACAGTTTGAAACCGTGAAGAAAAAACTTGAAGGAGAAAATTCACGTTTAAAGATGAACTATGTAAAAACTGACTAGAAAACCTGAACGAGTCAGGAAAATAATAATTATTCTTAAATTTATTTTCGTAAATTTGTGACTTTAATTCTCTTTGAATTTACAACGTTTATTTTCATGAATTTGCTGCTTTTATTCTGGTAAATTAACAGCTTTTATTTTGTCAATATGCGACCGTGTAAATTTATGACTTTTATTCTGGTAAATTAGCAACTTTGATTTTTGTACATTTGTGACTTTAATTCTCTTGATGCTGAAGCAGGAAATCGATGACAATCGTCTCCACTGGACTCGGGTCTCAACCGTATAATCAAATCTAACGACTCAGAAGAGTTTACGTCACGTTGAAGCTGTTTTCCTTCACCTGCTTCCACGCAGATGTAAATTATCTATGAGTCACAACCGACTGGAGATGTTTGTCCTCAGGTGGCCTGAAGGTTTATGTTCTATGGATTTGATTTGATTTGATTTGCTCTAGTTTCCTCGGCTGCAGTGGACGTCACGTAGAAAAACTTTTGTAGTTTCTCAGAAAATGTTGGAAGAAGAAATTCTGCAAAAACCTGGAAACTAGAAAAGGACGATGATCTTTAAATGAACTGGACTCGGTCTCATTCTAGTAACATGAACCAGAGTCTATTTCACCATGAATAGAGTCAAACTCCCCTCAACAGATATGTTACGTTGGTTGAAGTAATATCCAGTTTGACCGTCTTTTGTTTTCACAACCAAATAGTTAACAATGAAAGTAAATGGGGCAGTCAGCCAAACGTATCTAAATTGTCATTTTTTAACCACTAATAAAGCTCAAAATATCACTTCACTTCAGCAGTAGCATGAATAGGGTCCCTACACATAAACTGAAGTACTGATAACTTAGTAAGTGAACCCAGAGTTTATTAAAAACACTGTTTTACAAGACTTACCTAACGTCTGGTTTTATAACAACTGGTGATGAAGGTTGTTCCACATCAGCAGATTCATCATTTTACTGAACAACAGGTCGATGTGTCTGTGAAGAATGAAAAAAAATGATGAATCTGCTGATCTGAAATAACCTTCATCATCAGATGAATGGAAAACATTAGCAAAGTGACAACTAGCGATATGATCGTTAACATTAATGAACGTTATTGATTAGCAGTTAGCTAATAAGTTAAATTTCTTAATTGAATTAAAATCGCAAACTTTTTTGACAACTGCTCTATAAATATACAGGTGTCATGGTTTCCTTCGGTTGCCGTCCTTGTCTTGGTGCATGCTGGGAAATTTCTCAGTTCCTCTTCCTCTTTTTAACACGTCCACGTCAGTATCAGGTCTGTCAGTCTGGATCCTGTTCTAGATAAAGGTTGACGGGTCACGACCTCCAGACTAAGCTGTTTCAGGACCACACTTCAAATGAAGGAGATGAGAAATATCCCAGCATGCACCAGGACAAGGATGGCAACAGAGGGAGAACAGGACACTTACAGATTTATAGGACAGTTGGCAAAAACTTAAGCTAACTTATCGCTAACCACTAACCAATAACGTTAGCATTAGCTATCAATCGCTAGTTGTCTCTTTACTAACGTTTCCATTCATCTGATAACAGGATCTTTATTAATGTAACAAACATCTTGTCAGTTTTTAATCCGTCACCAACTTGATGGACATAAACGAGTCTGTAGATACCATCTTTGTTTGTTGACATTCAGTCGTCATGGAGACGTGTCTTAATGTCTTTACGTAGCAACTAGTGACGACTTGTGATGACGTGTGATGGTGAAGTAGAGGAACGTTTTCACCTCAACACTTTGTTTCTAGAGATGAGCAATGAAACAGGAAGGTGATTGACTCTTAATGTTATAAATAGTTTTTTTATTTTTAAAATTCTCACTCAAATGTTCAAACAGAGAAACATTAGATTTCCTGAATCAGATGTTTTTAACTCATTTTACAGCTGGTTTTCGTTGACCTGGAAACATCTCATCTTATTCATTTTAATTTAATTTTTTTCATGTTTCTGTTTGTGCATTTGAACATTGGTCTTTACCCACAATCCTCTCTGCTCCCTGACAGACAGCGTGTGAATAAACACCATCTGATACGTACAAAGAGCCAACAGACCCACTTCTACATCCACATCTATATTTTGTCTGATGAATCTTCCTCCTCTGTCCTTCACAACGTTCATCATCATCATCATCATCATCACCTTCTTCTTCAGTGTTTCCATCTTCTCTTCTTCTGACATTTTCCTTTTCCTCCTCCTCACTTCTTTTTCTGATCTCTCTCATCTCTGATTCTTTTTTAACTTCCAGCCAATTCACTCCTCCTCCTCCTCCTCCCTCCTCCTCCTCCTCCTCCTCCTCCTCCTCCTCCTCCTCCTCCTCCTCCTCCTCCTCCTCCTCCTAACAGTTATAACAGCCTCTAATATTTGGGTTGTGACCCACTTTTTTTTTTTTCCAGCTGACGTGATCAGTTCCGGTCCAGTTCTGAGGCTCCATCTGTTCTGTTCTCAGCTTCAGATACGATGATGTAACAATCGACTCCAGCTGAGATAAGACACTGAAACATGGACTGATGGTTTGTTTGTTTATCAGCAGGATTATAGACTGATTTCACCAAAACTCTTTGGAACATTTTGGGCCGAATCAACGATGAAGATCGCAGCAATGCTAAACGTTAGCGATGCTAAACGTTAGCGATGCTAAAAGTCAGTGATGCTAAATGTCACTGATGCTAAGTGTTAGCGATGCTAAACGTTAGTGATGCTAAGAGTTAGCGATGCTAAATGTCAGTGATGCTAAAAATCACTGATGCTAAGTGTTAGCGATGCTAAACGTTAACATTGCTAGAGGTTGATGATGTAACAATCGACTCCAGCTGAGGTAAGAGACGGAAACATGGACTGATGGTTTGTTTGTTTGTTTGTTTACCAGCAGGATTATTAACTGATTTCATAAAAATTGGACCAACAACAACGATATGATGAAGACTGAGTGAAGAACAACTCGTCTTCATGTTGAATGTTGTTGTTGTTGTTCAGATTTTGGCCGTTGAACAGAAACTGTTACATCATTGATCCTGAGTCACTGACGCCTCAACAGCTTTGAACTGTTGCAGCTGCAGGTGAATCAGGTTTTAACACATTTAGTTCAGTTATAACCAACGTCTGTATCGTCAGATCAATAACAGCGTTAACATAAACAACATTAGTGATTTAATTCTATATATATATTATATGTATAATCGTTATTTATTTATACGATGATTAAAAGAGATATATCTTGGACATTATGTAACAAAAACTAATAATAATTCAATTGTGTGGCTGTTGTATTCAATCACGAACTAAACTGAGCACAGAAATCAATCACAAACAATCGGACTTGGTGGATTAAAGACACTTTATGATTCAATCCTGCAGGAGGCGCTGGTGGCAAAGTTTTGAAATGAATAACTTCCTGTTTGAGAAGTCTTTCTCCATCACTCATCAGATCACTGAAGAGATGAAACACTCAGTCATGTAACACTCAGAATCGATTGAACCGTTTGAAACTAAAACCATCAAACCCTCCACTACTACTACTGTTTAAACCTACATCACGACAAAAACACACAAACAGACAAACTTCATCAGACTCTAGACGGTCGATGACACAAGACGAGTCAAATGTTAACACACTTCAACCTTCATCACTAAAAATCAGTCGTGAAGCATCGACGCTGTCGTCACCAGAGAGTTGACTTGTAATCAAACATCAAGGCTCAGAGCAACATGTTCAACACGAGAAGAAAGAGAACGTGACAGTTACGTCGCCAACACAACATACACGTCAATAGTTTCATTAAAAACACGCAAAACGTAACCAACAACCACAAAACTGAAGTAAAATCAGTCGTCTTACCTGATCCAGTTCATAAAGGTCCAACAGACGACGACGTCCTTCATCATTAACGTTAGTTAGTTTACACAAGTTACTGATGTTTCTTAAAGAAACCAGCTAAAGGACGTGTTACTCTTTAATTCAGTAGTCAAAAATCAGTAGTTAAATGTTTGTCTTTAAATTAAAAAGCGTCATCACCACCAGTTTTTCTTCATTAACACTCGTTTTGTCTGTTTTAATTGTTGGTGACTGTGTAGTTGTAGCTGGAGCTTAAAGACTCTTCAATCAATTCAAACAAAAAAACACCACAAACTTTTCTCTCTTTTCACTTCCTACTTCCTGGTTCCTCCCAGTTTAGCTCCTCCCCTTTTCTCTTAAAAGAGCCAATCAGTTCATTTCATTTAATTTCAGTCTCCTCAACAAAACACAACAATAATAAACAAATTGCTCCATATGAAATGTTTATTATATTAACACATGTTTCTTTACACACTTAAAAGAAGCTTGGTCTCTAACTCTAACTTGTTTCCACCAGATCAGACAACTATAATAGTTTATTTTCATGATGTTTGACTTTAAAAACACAGATACTGAGGAGCAGGTGAGGACGTGAACCAGACTCAGGATGAATCAACTATTAAAAAAAAGAAAAAGAAATGTTTTGAGTTTTGGACAAAAACATGTTTCACGTGAAGACTTGAACCAAATTCTGAACAAATTCCCTCAATGTTTGTCACAGAAACTCACAGACTCAATAAACTACAGTTAATGTGACGTTTGAGGACAAGGTGAGTTACTGTGTCTTTATGAGTCTTAAAGTTAAAATCCTGATCAACTACAGACCTTTGGAAACAACCTGCAGCAAGACCCAAGTCTGGTTCTGGAGGTTTTTCGTCTATTGTCGCCACCTGCTGTTCACTGTGGGAACTGTTGGGTTGAGATGAATGTATTGAATCCTCTTGACTTGTGGTTGATAAATGAATCAGACACCTTTGTCTGTGTCTGTGAAGGTTTCAGTATGAACCCAGAGGATCATTTAATGGACGTGGTGGTTTAATGGTGGTGGATCATGATGGATCATGGTGGGTCATGGTGGACTCAGCGTTCAGCGTTCCTCCCCTTTTGTAAATTCACAGGAGTCTAAAGTTAGAGCAGTAAACAGACATGAGCAGACTCCAGCTGTGAGTTGTTCTACTGAACCAAATCTTTATGGATGTTGGAGCTGGAGAACAAAAAAGATAAAATCTGGATCTGTGGAAGATGAGGAGGCTCCTGAACATCCACAGAAAACTTGTACAGGTGCTGATTAAACACGTGGTACAGAACAATGTGTCATTATGGACCATCGACCCAGAACTCACTACAGAGATTATAATCTCATCTGGTCTGGGAACGACTCAGTAATCCTGCAGGACCTGGACCTGTTCTATCTTGTTGACCTGCTGCCACTGAGACCCATAATGTGTCTTAGCTCAGATACGTCCACTAGTTCACGTCCAGTCCAGTCGTGGTTTGAGTTGACATCTTTTTGTGGAGTTTGTTTACTTGCGGTTTAAGTGTTTGTAGCTTTAGCTGTGTTGTAGAGACGGGTTATATGAGCGTTTCTGAGGATAGAAAACGTGCTGATGTTTATTCAACACATCTGGTGTTTACACGCCGTGAAATCAGACGTGACCCACTCTGCCCCCGGTACTGGGGATGTCAGCAAAGAAAGAGGAAAATGTGTTTTTATTTTGTTTTTGTTATTTTAAAAATGCTGTTAAAACACTTCTGTTAAAAACCAAACCATTTCCAGGTTGCTGCAGAGACCGAAGATTCCTCCATGTTTCATCCACGTGAGAGATCATGTTATCACCACATGACTGAATCCTGCCCACTCATTGGCTTCTGAGGCATGAATTCGGCAAATGAGGACTTAGATAATTTCTCTTTGTCATCTAACTGACATTGGTTGTTTTCTTTTTGAGATCGTATAAATATTTGATAATGTAAAACTGGATATTGTCAAAATATTTACAATATCACCCACCTCTAGTCTGAACACACTTACAGTCAAATTTCATCTCAAAATAAACAGTGCTGGTTTTTCCACCATGTAAAGTTTGATCTTTATCTTCTAATCTTTTGTCTCAGTATCTTACTGTTGTAACCTGTAAGAGTGTATTTTGCTTAAAAAGTTAGTGACAGTTTGGTCAAATAAAGTCTTGGAGTCTTTACAGAGTTGACATGAACTTTAAAAGAAGTTGCACTAAAATGTTTGTTATGTGATACTTCAACCACTAGATGGCAGCACTCAGATGTAGTTCACATAAAATAAAACCTGCAACCATCTATCTATCTATCTATCTATCTATCTATCTATATATATATATATATATATATATATATATATATATATATATATATATATCTGTATCATCTGAGGTCATCAGAAAAACATCATCATTTACTGTGATAACAAACATCAGATTCATCACTGAGCAGCAAACAAACTGAACATTTGTCCATTAACTGTTTATATTTGAATGGTTGAACACTCTTATTGTGAATGGGCTGAAAGAGTTAAACTGGAGGTTTTACCAGGTACGTCCAACTGATAGAAGACGTCAGGGACGACCCAGGACACCCAGAGGAGATTATCTATGTCTTTGGGTTCAGGGCGACCTCAGGATCCTCCATGAGGACCTGGAAACTTCAGTGTAAACAAATAGGTTTTATCTGTGAAGTCACCAGACCAGGATGTTTATCTAAACCATAAACCAGCTGGACTCACTACAGGTGGATGTTGAGCCACAAGACCAGATAAATCAATGTGTTATTGATCAAATTCATAAATCAACATCATGATCTTATTATGCTGATATAAACAAATGTAATCAAGCCACGAATTACATCCCCTACAAGGTGGATTTACTTTTCAGTTCAATCAGTAAATGTTTGATCTTATCGGATCAAAGTCGTCAGGTTGATTTATTCATCATTTGAACTTGACCATAATATCTGTACAATACAAACCCCTCCAGACAGTTTTACACTGACCGAGCTGAAAGAGTTAAAACTACATGAAACTAACATGAGACACTGATCTCAGGCTGTTGATGTCAGAGTGAACTTGTCGTGTTGGTTGATCAGAAAGTTGAGGTTGTTCATGATGTTTGAAAAGTGACTCTTCAAGTCTCTGATTGGTTCATAACTGGAGATGAGACGAGTTACATAAGCATCAATCAGCTCATCTTCATTTCCACAGTGGTCGTTACGGTTAAGAAGTATGTCACACTTCACCTCTTTATTTTCTATATAACATTTTTTAACAGAACAGTTATTTGCTGTAATTGCAAAACCGCCGCAAGTTTGGTAAGAGGAGATTTTAGTCACACTTTTCCTGTAAGTCTTGTATTTCTCCAACAAATGATCCAGGTCTTCTAGATACAAAGTGATCACAGCTTTAATTGAATCGACGTCATTCAACACATGTTGACGTCTCATCCTTTTCAGTCGAGCTTCGTGGATCAACATCTGGACGTGGAAAGAGGCTCCGTTAACCCAGATTTTGAGCCCTCTGGATCCCATCTGTCCGTCGTGCAGCAGCGAGTTTTTGAGGACGGTGAGATGGCCGCTCAGCTGCTCCTCTAATCTCCGTAGTTCCTCTTGCAAACGCTGCTCGTTGTTCATGAACATACGATGACGAGTCACGTACGTCGACATCGTGTCTCGGACGGCTGAAGCTTTCTCTTCACCGAACACACGTTGTAACATGGTGTATGTGTTGTCGGTTTGTTGTGTGCTGCTCTTGATGATGAGGTCCAGAATCATGGAAATCACCAACGCACCGAGACCAACGGCGTTTGGGATCAGAGTAAATGAACCCAAACTGGATCCAAACTTCTCCACGTAGTCTGGTACTGTGGAGACCAGATCATTAGAGTAGGCCTGCAGCACAGCGTTGGAGTCTGTACCTGAATATTTCATCAGGGACTCATCAATGCTGATGTCAGGTAAGAGACAGGAGTTCTGTAGAGACACTTCATACCAGTCCAGAGAAACACTGTCAAGAACGTCCTGTGAGTATCCAGGATTACTGTTTCCCATGTTGTCTCACTCGATCTGTGAAGCTCAAACAAAGAACAAACTTCATCCACTGACCAACAGACTGAACAGCAGCAGCTCAGAGACAGTGAAGATAAAAGTCCAGTCGGCTGCTTCACATACGGACAGGACAACACCAGGAACCAATCAGCTCTCTAGAAAGTGAGGCGTATTTATTGGTTCTTCTATCAAGTGCTAGTTTGTCAAAGTCCAGAAGTTTAGAGCAAATATTAAACTCAACAGCAGACAGAGACAACATCACCCACCAACACCAGATCTGTCAGTTTATTATGATATTTACATCAAAGTTTCATTGGTTCGACTGGTTGATAACAAACATAAACCAAGACTATGAACTATGATCCACATGAAGAAAAACTCAAGATAAACACAGACAGATAATCACATGTTGGGACATATTGTGTTATGATGAGTCATGAGTTTCATATGTACGATAGAAAAAACACAAACCACATGTCTGCATGGATGTGATGTTTCCATTAAAACATCATCTGATGTAATATTACCAGCCACATGATGGAAAAACACAAAGATTCTATATAGAAAGATGTTTCATTAAACACTACTACGGACTGACTTACATCCTTCTGACACTTTGACAACATTGGGCCAAACTTGGCCCCTAATGATTTTTTCTATCTGGTTAAGACTTTTTATTTCTCTGCACTCAAAGTGCAAATGAAATATTTGTCACGACATAAAATCTGTTTTCAGATTTTAGCAAAGAAACTTTCCAAATCTGTATCAACTAACTGTTGTCTGATATTTGTTGTCCTCATATATATAAGTTTACTAATAGAAAAATTCATCCTGAGTCGAGTTGGTTCAGGGTTTTGGGTCTTTTGTCTCTACTGGACTCTACTGGACTCTACTGGACTCTACTGGACTCTACTGGACTCTTTTGGACTTTACTGGACTCTACTGGACTCTACTGGACTCTATTGGACATTACTGGACTCTACTGGACTCTACTGGACTCTACTCAGTCTGGTAGCAGACACCTTGTTTTCCATCACAGTTTGGTTCCTCCTCCACATGAATGTGGTGAGTGGAGTCAAACTGCTGCGACGTCACGACACTAAAACATCAGTAAACATTAATGGACATGGAGGAGATGCTGTACTTGTTGCTGGGTTAGCTTACGACCAGGTAGCTACGACGATGGCTATCACTCTTGTCCTGTTTAAAAATGGAGCTTGATTATTTTGTTGACGCTCTCTCAACTCAACTGGCGTCTGGTGGCAGCTTGTGAAGACACTCCCTCTGACCAATCAGTGGCCGGCGTCTGTTCACGTCACGTTTTAGTATCGACTCAGCTCCATTGGTTCCTCCACAGAGTAGGAACTAAAACAGTAGCTGGAACCAGGAACTAGCACCAAGTGGAAACACTAGAGACTGAGTAGAGTTGAGTAGATGTTGGTGGAAAAGAGGCATTTGGGTCCCATGGTTGGAGACTGAGCTGTGTCTGGGGCGAGTGTTTTGGTCGGTGACTGTATCCAACTCTGGCTCCAAATACCCAAAATGTCAGTGTTTGTTTCCAGAATATTTTACAAGGAGAAGGTTCAAAATGATCATTAAAAGTTAAACACGCAACATTAGCAGCTTCTGATTGAATACTGACACATAAAGTTTGCTAAATCTAAGATTACTTATTGTTTTTCTTCTGCTCAAATGCTCCACATAAACACCTGAGGGTTGCAGCTGATAAGAAAACACCTCTTGGTTGTTGTTTTTTTTATACATGCACGAGTTTCTGTCTCTTTCTAAATCCTTCGACTGACACTTAGTTTGTTTTGCACCTGTTGCGAAACAAAAAGCAGAAGCTGCTCAGTTTTGATCCCGCCAGTGAGTCCCAATACGTTCCACTGTAACAAAAGATGAACCACAGTCTGCCTCGACCACACCCAGTGGAACTCGACGTATGATACTGAGCCCACTTGTTTCTATTCTTGTCAAAACCTCAAGCCAACTTGACTTTCAGGCATTTGGTATTTCGACACAATGACGTTTAAATAACTTGAGTGAGATACAGTTGGTCTTTCCATCAGATGTTGAACGTGCTTCACTGCTCCCAGGTCATCTTAGATGTTGGTGGGTTTGTAGGTTTGTGGTTTGGAACTCAAAACAGTCAAGTTCTTCCAAATTACAACTGAGAATACAATAACTTTATGGTGCTGGTTCTGTGTGACAGGGACCAAACACACAACCTGTTGCCAAAAAAAGTTGGAAGCTCTGATAAATCATTTATTTGAGAGTTTGGTTGGAGTCTGAGAACAACCAGCTGGAAAGATGGAGTCAGTTGGTCCTGGCTGCATCCAAGTAGAGTTGGGGTTGATCCTAACATGTTTTGGGATTTGGTCTCTCTCCTCTGGAACAAACCCACCAGGAGCCGGAGGAAAATGTCAGACGCTTGTATTCATGGTGTAGATGTACAGTTAGTGTTCAGGAAAATGATGAATCTGCTGATGTGGAACAACCTTCATCACCAGTTGTTATAAAACCAGACGTTGGGTAAGTCTTGTAAAACAGTGTTTTTAATAAACTCTGGGTTCACTTACTAAGTTATCAGTACTTCAGTTTATGTGTAGGGACCCTATTCATGCTACTGCTGAAGTGAAGTGATATTTTGAGCTTTATTAGTGGTTAAAAAATGACAATTTAGATACGTTTGGCTGACTGCCCCATTTACTTTCATTGTTAACTATTTGGTTGTGAAAACAAAAGACGGTCAAACTGGATATTACTTCAACCAACGTAACATATCTGTTGAGGGGAGTTTGACTCTATTCATGGTGAAATAGACTCTGGTTCATGTTATTCTGGACCATCACTCATATCATCTTAAAACCAACTTAAACATCCATGTTCAGCCTCTGATCCAGGTTCAAGGTAGTGTTACGACCCGGCTCCTAGACCACAACCAAAAACCAGTAGAGAGAGATCCGTGACCAAGTGTTTGATTTATTCAAAGATTAACAAAACTAAAGAAAAACACCACGTCTGCAGTAGCAGCAGCCTGTGGCTCCACCGATGGAGGGATGCTCACATGTAGAGGGAGAGAGAGCGATGCCTGGAGGAGGAGGAGATAAGGATAATAGCTGCACCGGCCCAGGTCCAGCTCATCAGATGATGATACCTCTCCTTGACTAAAGCCTGCAACAGAAAGAAACAGCACACAAATACACCCCTGGTGGTGTGGAGGGGTCGTCACAGTAGTCTAGGTCCAGTTCCTCCTGAGTTCCTCTGACTTGTTCCCAGACTAAATTAGATATATAATCATATTATCCTCACGTCTCCTCCCAGCTGAACCAACCCAACACTATTCATCGTGTGCAGGATTCAGCTCTGAGCTCTTCATCTTATCTCTAAGACTGAGCTCAAACATCCTGCAGAGGAAATTCATTTCAGACACTTTTTCAGCCGCTGTCTGAAGCTCATGTCCATAGGTGAGAGTCACAATTTAAATTATTGATCAGTTGTTTAAATTGTCGAGCGGCTGATTATTCACTCTGATCGTTTCAGTCGAGTTTTCCTTTGGGAAATAATGACACCACCTGGTTCAGAAGGTGTCAGGAGGATCATTTGTCGACTGTAAAGTCTTGAGAATTGTTTTCTCTCAGTGATGTGGTTGTATGACAGACGAGGAGGAGGAGGAGGAGGAGGAGGAGGAGGAGGAGGAGGAGGAGGAGGAGGAGGAGGAGGAGGAGGTCTCCTCTCAGAGCAGAACGACACCAAACCCAGCGACGGCGTCCGGGTCTGAAACATGACCAGAGAAGATTGTGTTACCTGGGCTGCCCTACAAACACTAACACCCAGACCAGTTTGGGCCTTTCACCATCAGTGTAACTTTAATTAATATCTTTTTAAACTCAGTGTGTCTCTAACAGATGCATCACTGGGATCCTGCTTTAATGCACCAGCAGCGTTTCCTGCGTCTCGATTGTTGTGTATCTTGATGTTATCTTCAGGATGCAGCGTTCTTCCTGCTTCTCATGGCTATTTTCTGCTGAGTGTGTTTCTGTTTTTCTGTGTGTGTGTTGACTGTCTGGGACACGTTTTAACTTTCTACTTATTAATAAAAATACTGGATACAACTCAGAAAACAGCAACTGTGTTTGTGTTGAAGCATCAACAAAGTAGAATCACTTCATCTAATTTGTTAGACAAGTAAACAGCTTCTCTAACTAGTCTTAGTTACTTTATTTGAACAACATCAAACTCATGAATTTACAGAAATCGTGATACCAAACGTCTTCTCTTTCACTTTGAGTTTTTCTGAGCTGTTGAACCGGTTTAGTTTTGTTTCTACTGTTTCTACTGTGAACCAAGTAAAATGATTTATTATTGATTATTGTTGAGCATCAAAGTTTCCTTTTTATTCTGTTCTTGACATCATGTTGTCCTGCCATCAAACTATAAAGTTTATTAACAACTGAGGAGCGACCTGATCCAGGACCATCAGACCATCAGAGGCTTTGATGCTGAGATTTATCACAACCTGAAATACTTGAATACATGTTGGATGAGTAGTAGATGTGACAAACGGATCAAGCTTGAATAAATATTTTGAAATCAATGTGGTTGAGCTGAGAATCAACACGCTTGTGTTATTGTTTCATAATAATGTTTCAGCTGCTGTTGAAACAGGTTCGTTCCAGGTTCACCACAAAATACTCTGAGGGAATTCTTTCATACCAGAGGTTTAACTCAGGTATGTCACCTGAGGCAGTCACACATTTACTCTACACACACTCGTTTAAAACATGATCTCCACCTTAAAGTGACGGTCCAGAGTAACATGAACCCAGGGTCTATTTCACCATGAATACATTCTGCTCTGAGAGGAGACCTCCTCCTCCTCCTCCTCCTCCTCCTCCTCCTCCTCGTCTGTCATACAACCACATCACTGAGAGAAAACAATTCTCAAGACTTTACAGTCGACAAATGATCCTCCTGACACCTTCTGAACCAGGTGGTGTCATTATTTCCCAAAGGAAAACTCGACTGAAACGATCAGAGTGAATAATCAGCCGCTCGACAATTTAAACAACTGATCAATTATTTAAATTGTGACTCTCACCTATGGACATGAGCTTCAGACAGCGGCTGAAAAAGTGTCTGAAATGAATTTCCTCTGCAGGATGTTTGAGCTCAGTCTTAGAGATAAGATGAAGAGCTCAGAGCTGAATCCTGCACACGATGAACAGTGTTGGGTTGGTTCAGCTGGGAGGAGACGTCGGAGGATAATATGATTATATATCTAATCTAGTCTGGGAACAAGTCAGAGGAACTCAGGAGGAACTGGACCTAGACTACTGTGACGACCCCTCCACACCACCAGGGGTGTATTTGTGTGCTGTTTCTTTCTGTTGCAGGCTTTAGTCAAGGAGAGGTATCATCATCTGATGAGCTGGACCTGGGCCGGTGCAGCTATTATCCTTATCTCCTCCTCCTCCAGGCATCGCTCTCTCTCCCTCTACACGTGAGCATCCCTCCATCGGTGGAGCCACAGGCTGCTGCTACTGCAGACGTGGTGTTTTTCTTTAGTTTTGTTAATCTTTGAATAAATCAAACACTTGGTCATGGATCTCTCTCTACTGGTTTTTGGTTGTGGTCTAGGAGCCGGGTAGTAACACTACCTTGAACCTGGATCAAAGGCTGAACATGGACAAGTTGGTTTTAAGATGATATGAGTGATGGTCCAGAATAACATGAACCAGAGTCTATTTCACCATGAATAGAGTCAAACTCCCCTCAACAGATATGTTACGTTGGTTGAAGTAATATCCAGTTTGACCGTCTTTTGTTTTCACAACCAAATAGTTAACAATGAAAGTAAATGGGGCAGTCAGCCAAACGTATCTAAATTGTCATTTTTTAACCACTAATAAAGCTCAAAATATCACTTCACTTCAGCAGTAGCATGAATAGGGTCCCTACACATAAACTGAAGTACTGATAACTTAGTAAGTGAACCCAGAGTTTATTAAAAACACTGTTTTACAAGACTTACCCAACGTCTGGTTTTATAACAACTGGTGATGAAGGTTGTTCCACATCAGCAGATTCATCATTTTCCTCGACAGGTCGACAACAGATCGATGTCTTCACAAAGTGCAAGAAAAATGATGAATCTGCTGATGTGGAACAACCTTCATCACTAGTTGTTATGAAAGATGTTAAACTCTCCTTTACTTTTCACAATAAGAGCGTTCAGTCCTCAAAGTGCATTTTTAGAACCAAAGCAGTTGGATGGCGGATCATGATGACGTCAAAATTTGTTTTCAAAGCTGTTGACTTGAGTCAAATCCTTGTCACACCCAGGATTTGTCCAGACAAAGTCTGAGCTGTGAAGTGGAACCGTAGCAGAAACCTTATAAACCACCGAGACACAACCTGTAAAACCTGTAACCAAGACGACACAACAAAAAATACAACCGGGGCAATGTGGTAAAAAAACAGAAAACAAAGCAGGAACCATCACTTCTCTTGAGACCTTTAGACCACAAAGTTCAGTTTACAAAGATCTTTTCAAACTGATCTGGGACAAGTTAGAGTGTTTTAGTTTGGTTTTAGTTTTATCTCAGTCTAGTTTTTTTATTTTATTTTTGAACAATTAAAACTTTCAGTTTCTCTTTAATTAAAACTTTAACTTTAATAAAAAGTTTTGGGAGCTAAAAAAAACACTCGTGTCCAAGTATTTAATAGTGCCTGGTGTAAGTTTTTGAGCTATTGCTATGTAGCTAACATTAGCATTAGCAACTGTTTCCTCCTCAACATGATTCAGATAGAGATGCTACACTGACTAGTTGCATTACTAGTTGGGGTTGAGCTAACTGGTTAGCATGATAACACAAATAAAAGACAAAAAGTGGAAGAGCTGGACCCGCTAATGCTAATGTTTGCTAACGTAGTGACAGCAAAAACTTACATGTAGCAGCTTTGTAAAGGCACATTACACTAGTGCTTAAAAACATGACTGACACAATGGTGGTTTACGTGTTATTTAGTATTTTGTTTTATTTTGAAAGGGACATTTTAAAAGGACATTTAGAGTTAATCATTAATCATTTGAGTGTTTAATGTTTGCAGGACTTTGTCTTTGTTTCCTTCACAAGCAGAGATATTTCTGTCTTAACGTTTATGTGAGGTGAATGATGGATTTCTGGTGCTTGGTGATATCATTGTCTGGTCCAGTTTGGGGACTTTGTGGACACTTGTTTCTTGGATGCTCCATTGTTCTTATTTCTGTCTGTTGGAGTTTTTATTCTGTCACATTGTTTGGCCTGTGACCCGGCCCTGGGCTGGATTTCCTGTCAGGAAAAACATACGAAGTCTCAGTGGGAAAAAGATTATCTTTAATGTTCCTGACACGTGTGTTTAAATGAAAACAAACTGGGAACATCCTCACACCGCTCGACCTGCTAGAAACAACAATAAGACCTTGGATTCACTGATTCTTCTGTCAGTGAGTTGTTTTAGTAGATTATTGTCCACAACAACCGCCTGACAAACTCACAGTTTCAGATCCAGATGTGAGCTCTTAGTCTTCAACGTCCACGTCAGTATCAGGTCAGTCAGTCTGGATCCTGTTCTAGATGAAGGGTGACGGGTCATGACCTCCAGACCAAGCTGTTCCAGGACCACACTTCAGATGAAGGGGATGAGAAATATCCCAGAATGCACCAGGACAAGGATGCAGTTGTCAAAAAAAGTTATTGATTTAATTAATAAACGAATCAATACATTTAACTTATTAAGCTAAATTATCGCTAACCGCTAATCAATAACATTTGTTAGTGTTAGCTAGCGACCGCTAGTCACTAACGTTTCCATTCATGTGATAACAGGATCTTTATTAATGTAACAAACATCTTGTCAGTTTTTAATCCGTCACCAACTTGATGGACATAAACGAGTCTGTAGACGCCATCTTAGTTTGTTGTTGTTCAGTCGTCATGGAGACGTGTCTCATCCTCTTTAAGTAGCAACTAGTTGACTTGTGATGACGTGTGACGGTGAAGTAGAGGAACGTTTTCACCTCAACACTTTGTTTCTAGAGACGAGCAGTGAAACTGAGAAGTGGTTTGGTTCTTTCTCTGATGTTTCCAGGTTCTGGAGGATCCTGAGTTGTTCCCAGACCAGATGAGATCTATATAAGTTCTGGGTCGACCCAGAAGTGGACGTACCAAGAAAAATCTCCGCTGGATGTCGTCCTGATAAGATACCCCAAACCACCTCAGCTGGAAGGATGCATCCTCTTGGGAAAATGAAAATCCATCTGCTGTTGTTGACATATTTGTAGTTTGAACTGGTTTGAACACGGTCACTAACACTGATCGTTGGATGTTCAACGATTGACGATTGATCTTCAACATCGTAACATTTTTTTCATTTTTATTAAATTCTTAAATGTTCATCTTACAAATTAAGACGTAAACACAGAAAGTTCACATTCTCCAGTAAATGTCATACTGTAAAAACACAATCACATAAACAAACGTGTTTAAGACGTGTTTCTTTTTAACAATAACCCAGTCAGTTCATGTTATATACAACAACATAATGTACACGACTAAGACACAACACGTGTGGCTGATTCAGCTGATAGAAGATGGATTTAAAGAAAAAACAGTAAACAAAAACACACAGAAAACAAACATCAAAGTTTTCTACCCGGCTGCTTCGAGCTGACGAGGAAATCTAGTAAATGTGTGTGTTTGTATCTGACGTGTTAACAGTCTTTGTATAAATGTAAAACGTACAGTTGGAGGAATCGATCATCTTCAGGAAGATCTTCACGTTATGGACAAACTGGTTAAAGATCAAACAAGTTCTGTACAAAGTGTTTAAACAGATGCTGCTGATCAATGAGATGAACGACGACGCTGAACCTGAAGCTGAAGAGACATCACCATGGAAACAGACGCTGAAAACTGAGCCAGGTCGATAAAAACTGACGTCCTCCCTGTGTTTCTAACATTCTCTGTCTGTTTCTCAACAGACGACTTCCTGTTGTTGCTCCACAACAATATAAAACAGTTTCCTCCTCTGTGGTGAAATCTGCCCAGAGACTGTTTCTCTTGGTCTTTAGTGATGTTAAAGGTGTTTTTTCCAGATTGTTGAGGCCTAATGCATTTGATTTTACAGCAGCTTTTCTTTTTTTTTTTAATTGAAATGAAAGCTGAGATATTTCTAAGTGTTTTGTTAAAAGGAGCAAGTCAAAGTTGAGATTCTTTAAAAAGGTTTAAAAGGTTAAAGATTCCTTTTTAAAACTTTCATGGCAATTTTTTCTTCTATTAAAGGTAAATGTGAGACTTATTCATCTAACGTTTCCTGCGTCTGTGATTCACTGACGTTTGGATCAACGTTTACTTGGAAACAACGGTGATTGTGACGAGTTTAAAGTTGAATTGTTTTTAGGTGTTTTGTTGCAATAAAGTTGCAGGAGTAAGTTTAAATTGTAATTTTTTTTTCCATTTCAAGGAAAGGTTTGCACATTTTTTTTTTCATTTTTGATGGGGAAAAAACTAAACACAACCTTAACTATTAACAAAACACCGAAAAAAATTTTGCAACTTTCATGGCAATTTTTTTCTTCTATTAAAGGTAAATGTGAGACTTTTTCATCTAAAGGTTTCCTGCGTCTTCTAAAAGAAACAAGGACGTGATTCACTGACGTTTGGATCAATGTTTGACTGGTAACATGATGATGAAACCAGTTTCCTGGACTGTAGCTGTTATAGGTAGTCACCAGTCAAAGACCTCGGGAATATCCACATTGATTGGTTGAATTTGTGTTAAAAGTCTTTTGGTTCGCTACTTAAAATATATCAAACTAAAGGGGATCTATCAAATTTGAAGCTTAAGGCTAACATTAGCTGTGTGTCATCGTAGCTGATAACATCCTTCGTAATGATTCTTGGAGTAGTTTTTCATCGTTCACCTGTGACGACATCTTCCCTTCGCTTCCAACGTTTAACACTTATTTCAAGTTGTTTGACTGTAAACGTTAAGGCGAGAAGATCAAGGCACGTGTGTGTTGTAAGTTATAAAACAGGAGTGTTACAGGAAAGTTCAAATCAAAGAGAAAACCACTGGAATGAAAGAAACAATAAAAGTTGCATTTGAAGCTGAATTAAATCAACATCTGTACACAAACAGTATCAACTGATTAACTAACACTGCGTAGTGTTTAATTACTTTTTTTGTTTTTGTATCAAATCATACAAAACATGAAAATCATAGTTGATCTTGACATGAATATTAATCTGTGGATTGTCCGTAAGTAGAAAATCTGACTGTAAAAACCTGGAGCACTGAAAAATACAATGAAAAAAAATGTGTTTGAACTTTTTTTTTTTTTTTTTTAACAGTTTTTGGGTTAAAGCCAAAAAAAAAAAATTCACATTTTCTTTGAGGTTTCTGTTTAAAAACAGTAGATTTAAAGTCGAACCGGACTGATACAGATGTGTCAGAGATCCATTCACGTCAACTGATGAAAACGTTTCCATCAACTTAGTTTGGAGTCAATAAAATAACCTGTGTAGCCGCGTCACAAGGTGGCGCTACAGGCTACGTTACACGTGACTAATAAACAGTAGAAGAAATAGAAGTCGGAGAGAAGCGGATTCTTCTTCTTCGTTTCCTCTAACGTGAATTTAATGTTCGTTATGTCCGAACTTTTTTGGAAAATAATTGTTTCCGTCTCGAACACAAACACGTTTCCGTTCCAGACGATACTTTTAGATCCGAAAACGCAGCTCGACTTCCACCAACGTCCTCAAAACTGAGCGACGATTTAACTAAAGATTTAAATTCATTTATATTTAAAGGAAAAATCTAGAGAAACAGACTATTTACTGGAGTCATTTACAGATGATAATGAGTTGATACTTTGTGTCGGTAGAAAAATCACATCAATCGACTTTTCCAGACGGTGTCGACAGTAAAACAATGTCAGGTAACATAGTGACTTGATCAACAATCTTCTATAGAATCAGTCTGGACATTTACAAAGTTGAGACACGTTGGTTTGTCTGTAGGATCCCTCTCCTCACTACCACAAGTCACATGTTAGTTTGAGTCTGACACTGGTTTAAAACATAGACATTTGTCTCCACTCAACTCTATGTTCCTCACACTGTCGTTATGACTCTTTAGGTTGAAATTACAAAACATCAACTTTCTCTAAACTCATCTGACTGATGTGATTTTTCTACCAACTCATTATCGTCTGGAAATAAACCCAGAACGACTGGAAGTCTGGGTTTTTCCTTTAAGAAAACAAAAAAGAACGAGTTGTGCGACTCCAGAGCAGCTTGGAGGTCGAGGTCGGTCCGAGTTTCCTGGACTCTTCAGTTCGTTCCCTTCAGCTCGAAGCGACTGTACACCTGCTTGGATTTCATCTTGTTGTACTGGTTCACCAGGTCCAGTTTGCTGTGGCCTAACGTCATCCTCTTCTGGTCCTGCCGGTTGATCAAGGCGCCGGGGGCCGGAGGAGGGGGCGGGCTCTGCTGGCTCTCGGGTTCACTTTGAGAGAGGTCCGGCCCCCCCCAGGGCGAGGAGCCGTGAGGAGACGGCGACCTCCGGAAGCTGTAGGTGTTGTCTTTGTCTTTGCTGGAAGGGGGCAGGAAGATGTCTGAGAGTTTGTTGAGGAACTGGTTGGAGGGAGTCCTGTGCTTGGGGGTCAGTTTGCTGTCAGTGATGGGGGACGGGGTCTGGGTCTTGGGGGTCAGGTTGGAGGCGGGCGTCCCGTGGAACATGTTCGGTTTGTGGTCGTACAAACCCAGCGCCTGGAACTTGGAGGAGGTGCCGCCGATGTTGGACCTCATGACGTCGGCCGGGTTGGTCTTGCTCCACTCGATGCCCATCGGCTGACGGTCGTAGGCCGGCGGCGTCCGATCGGAAACCGGCATGTGATTGGTCGCTCCGTTAGCGGATACCCGTCCCCCCAACGGGGTGTGTTCTCCAACTCCACCTCTCCTCTCGGGGCTCAGGTGAGAGCTACTGTTGGTCTCCTTCTTGTCATGACCTTGAGTTACCTTGTAGATGTTTTTAGTCGCCATCCCGGGCGCCACCTTCACGCTGGAGACGCTGTTACTTGATTGGCTGCTGGAGTTTTCAGAGCAAACCCTCTCCCTCTGCCTGCTGAGGAAGGTAAGTAACAATTAGCATGTGAAGCTAAAACATCTGTATCGCCTCCTAGTGGCCTGTTGCCGTATGCTAACATAAGTAAAGTTTTCTTTCCTACCTGTCTGAGAGTAAATCCATCCGGTCCATGACCGGGACGTGTCCTAGTCCTGCGCTGGGACCCATCATGGCCTGGTAGGGCGTGAAGTACGGCATCCCCTCATCTTCCGGGTTGTCGAAGCGTTCGATGACCTGCGAGTCGGCGTAAAGACAACGAAACTCCCGGTCAAAGCTGTCGGCGATGCGTCCGGAGAAATGCATCACCATGTTACTGTGAACTTGAGCTGACAACCAGGTGAAACTGGAGGAAAAAAAAACAGACGCAGGAATAAAATTAGACAGAAACACGACGAGGTTTAATCAGTCCCTGCAAGATGGTTGAGGCCTGAGTTCGCAGCAGCTTTTCTTTTAAAAATTGCAATAAAAGTTGTGTTGTTTTATGTGTTTTGTTGCAATAAAATCAAAGTTGCAATTTTTTTTCTAAATAAATGCAACTTTGACTTGGTCCTGCAACTTTATTGCAACATAACAACTAAAAAAACACAACCATCATCGCAATTTTCACACTGAGATCGCAACATTAATTTAACGTTATGTTATTTTATTTTATTTTTTTTAATGTGTAACTACATTTTACTGGACGTAGCTGGTTATAGGTAGTCACCAGTCAAAGACCTCAGGAATATCCACAATGATTGGTTGAATTTGTGTTAATAGTTGTGATCACAACATCATAAACGTTGCACTAAAACATTAATGTTGTACAAACATTTTCTCAGTAATTTAAATTCAACCAATGTTCAGAAAACAAAGGTTTTCAGATTCAGTATCAAATCGTCTCAATGCTGATACGTCTGTCTCCTACATGATTCAGATGGTCAGATGAAAGTGTTAACAACATGAATATGAAGCAGTTTAACACAGCGTCAATCTAAAAGGCCTGAACCTCAATTATGTGAGAATAACATTAACACGTTGTGATAAGAGACTAAATGTTCCTGAGGACGTTGGACCGATCCGCTCATAAAACTGCAAATCAGCTTTAACTGTTTCCTGGACGACGATGAGTCACAGCGATGACTCATCGGTTTATCAGCAGACGCAGACTGAAGGCGGCGAGGCCGAAGAGAAAAACACAGCGACACCTCAAATAATAAAGACGAAGACGAAAAAGAAACCGAGCATTGTGGGTCAGAACGTGGTCGACAAACAACAGCTGATCAGTCCTGATCAGTTTGCATCAAATGTTAAAGAAGAAATTCTCTGGAGACGTTTCCACAGATGAAAACACATTCCTGAGTGAAGCCGCTCGAGGCGACGAACCTGCAGGACGACTTCACCTGAGGAGGAAGAGGAGGCTCCTCCTCCTCCTCCTCCTCCTCCTCCTCCTCCTCCTCCTCCTCCTCCTCCTCCTCCTCCTCCTCCTCCTCCTCCTCCTCCTCCTCCTCCTCAGCTGTAAATCATAAAAGCTCGTTCTCTCTTCACCTTCAGCTCAACAACGGTTCAGTTCAGGTTTTTATCTTCATATTTTCCACAGAAGGAAAAGTTATAAAACAGATTTAAACCGTAAACTGACGAAGTTTCCTGGAGACGCTGGAGTTGATTTATGATCTGAACAGAAACACGTTGGTTTTATATAATTCAAAGGTTTTGACACGATGTGGAAAAATGTTGCTTTTCATTCTATTTAACATAAATTAACACTGAGTTTTTATTCAATAAGAGAATTACTTGCTAACAGTTGTAGATCTGATGCTGTTCATATTATTATCTTTATATGATTATTATTTTTATTATTTATTTTATTTTATATGATTTATTTATTCAATTTAATTTTTAACAGTGATCATTTTTATCACTTTTTTTTTTCTTAATCTATGAAATAGATGAATTTATCTTATTTATTTGACAAGCAGGTGACGAAAAACAAAAACCTAATTTCACCTCTTAAAGTGAAAGTTTTTAACATCAGAGGATTTAATTTAATAATAATTATTATTATAATAAGGAGCTGACACTGATATTTAAATAAATAAATAACTCAGACTCAGCTCCACCCAACACTGCTGCTGCAGGTAATTAGTTTAACTGTTGACGAACCAGTTCAGGTGGTTCAGGTATTTGATCAGGATTCCTCATTCTAGTCTCCAACTAGACCAGGGGCTCTTAGACCAGACTCCAACCAGACCAGAGGTTCTTAGACCAGACTCCAACCAGACCAGACTCCAACCAGACCAGAGGTTCTTAGACCAGACTCCAACCAGACCAGAATCCAACCAGACCAGAGGTTCTCCAACTGTTGAAGACTTCATGGTTGAACCAGAACAAACTGCAGAGATTATAATCTAATCTGGACTAGGGCCAACTGGTTCTCTGATCCTCTGATCATCAAAACGTGACCAGTTTATCTTGAAATTTGTATCAAGTTTCCCATCAGAGTCTGACCTGCTCCAGTTATAAACCAGTTATAAACCTCATGTAACGGACGGGAACGAGGTTGATATAAATCATAAAATGTTGACTTGAGGGAAGAGATGAGTCAACATGTTCACTGACACTGGAACATTTCATCTTAACAGAACAGAAATAAAGAAAAGAAACCTGCCCTAAATAAAGACCAGTAGATAAAGACTCATTATCACAGTCACTGAGCTGTTAAATCCCCAGAGTGACGACTAGTGTTTGTTCCCTGAATCTGCAAGAACAGCAAAACCTGGTGGAGCTGATGGAGTCTGAGGACGAAGACGTGACAGGTCACGCTCGGTCAACAAACACTCAGCTCATCAAACTGCAGCCGCCATGTTGGATCAGACGACCACGAAAGGACAAAGAAACAATGTTTGATTTCTTAGCTAACATGGCTACATTAGCTAACATGGCTATGTTAGCAAACGTTTCTTCATATTCACTCAGCTACATGAGCTAATTTGGCCACATTAACTAATTTGGCTTCTTCAGCAAAATTCTCTATGTTAGCTAACTAGCTACATAGCTAACTGCACAACATTATCTTAATTAACTTAGCTGCCATATTAGCTAATCTGGCTACATTAACTAACTTGGCTACATTAGCTGTCTGCTACAAAACTAACTGCATTATATTAGGAAAAACATACAACAAACAAACTAGTTAGACTTAAGTTGCTAACGCTAACAGCAGCTTTGGTAGTTTCCTAGGAAACCCAACATGGAGGATCATGACTTCTGTTGCTGATTGTTTGGGTCGACTGAGCGTTAAAGTTTCTATCTTTTGGGAATATTTGTTTATGTCACTTTCACTTCCTGTTTGCGATCGAGACTCTTCTCTGTGCGAAACCTGGAGGAAACCATGAACACGTCCTCGGCAGCTGCAGCTGTAATTACAGGTGTCGTTTCTCCACGCGCAGACATTTTCTGACTCATTACAGCTGATCCACCCTGTGATCCACCGGCGGCCGCGCTTATCACAGTGGAAGTAAAGTAAATGTCAAACAGAACGTGAACATGAGCTGCCTCCGTCTGCTCGCACCTGTTTTTATCTTCATGTATCGTCTCAACCAGTCTTCATCTTTTTCTAAAGACGAAGATGTTGTCATTTCTTTTTAAAACTCAGGAATTAAACTTGTCAACATTAATTCAACATCTTTCAGCTCCAGCCGACGTGTGTTTTCTGACCTGTACGACCCGGCGAGGACTTCCTCACAGTCGATGATCATGAACTTCTCCAGGACTTGTCCTGTGAATTTCTTGCCGCTCTTCGTGCAGTAGGTGTCGCCGCAAACGCTGCGAATCCTCATGTACTGAGAGAAAAAAAACACACAGCACTGTTAGAAAAACACTTTTACAGTCGTTGAGTTGCACATCAGGACAAAATCAATCTGACAGCGACGACTTTGATGAATCAGTGAAGCAGCGGAACAAAAGTCACCGTCGTTAATTAAAGTGTGAAAGTACAACGGAGCGTTGGAGCCACGTTAGGGAAGAAAATCATACATTTCTAGAAGAAAACTTGTGAATTAATGAGAATAAAGGTCTGAAATTTTACGACTTTTATTCTTAAAATATTCTCAGAAATTTACAACTTTTAACTAATTTTTAAAACATTTTACTGAGACTGGAATATAAGAAAGACGTTGCAACAATGTCATGTTTTAACGTTTCACTGGAACATTAAATGTGACATGAACACGTTTAGTTTTTCAAGATGGAAGAAGAATTTTTCTAAAACTAAAATCAGTCGGAGGTGAAGAAAAACGAACGTCGACACTCGTCTCCAACACTTCACTGTGACTTCTGGAGGAAGAGTGAGGAGACGGCTGCACACACACACACACACACACACACACACACACACACACACACACACACACACACACACACACACACACACACACACACACACACACACACACACACACACACACACACACACACACACACACACACACACACACACACACACACACACACACACACACACACACACACACACACACACACACACACACACACACACACACACACACACACACACACACACACACACACACACACACACACACACACACACACACACACACACACACACACACACACACACACACACACACACACACACACACACACACACACACACACACACACACACACACACACACACACACACACACACACACACACACACACACACACAGACACACACACAGACACACACACACACACACACACACACACACACACACACACACACACACACACACACACACACACACACACACACACACACACACACACACACACACACACACACACACACACACACACACACACACACACACACACACACACACACACACACACACACACACACACACACACACCTGTGACCAGCTATAGCCACATTAAAAATCAAAGACCACAAAGTCGGTTTAAGCCTGAAATGTTCTGCCTCGTCTGTCGTCTTCTGTGAAATATCATATCATGATGAAACTTGTGATTCACACCTCTACTGGTTAGAGGCTGCTGGACTTTCAAATTAAAAGCCTTTTATAAGGCAGCTGATAAACAAATAAAAGCCTTGTACAAGTGTTCAGACTCAATCTGATCGATGACACCATCACCACCTTGTGACTCGGTCAGTGTGTGGACAGTATACAGTTCATATACAGTGTGTGTGTGTGTGTGTGTGTGTGTGTTGAGGGCTACACTCACACTCATGTGTGAGTTCTGGATGTCGAGGGCCGAGCACATGTCTGTGAAGTAGCTGAGGTTCTTCTCGTCCAGCAGGATGTAGACGGGGATGCGGCGTTTGTTGGACGCCTCCATGAGGTCACAGAGCAGGTCGACGTCCGTGAACATGTCCATCACCACGGCGATCACCTGAGACGGAGACGAGACCAGAGGGTTTATCACATCTGGACTTAAAGTGATGGTCTGGAGTCAGTTGAATCCAACACAGAAATTAAAATCATTAGGGGCCAAATTTGGCCCAATTTTGTCAAAGTTTCAGGAGGATGTACGGCCTCTATATGGACCAAATAATAAGCTACAAATCATCAACATAACTGGTCCAACAAGACCCAACATCACCACAGTCAAGACTAAAGTCTTCACCTTGTTGACCTTTACTTTTTAACTAGTGTGTTAAACCATAACTATGACATAGTCAAACCAAAGACCTTCACCTGCTTCTTCTGAGACTGAATGAACCAACAATGACCAACGTCTGTTACACTACAACCACAGTCTTTGACACGTGGGATGGTCTTTATCACCATGACGAGTCAAACTCCCCTCAACAGATATGTTACGTTGGTTGAAGTAATATCCAGTTTGACCGTCTTTTGTTTTCACAACCAAATAGTTAACAATGAAAGTAAATGGAGCAGTCAGCCAAACGTATCTAAATTGTCATTTTTAGCCACTAATAAAGCTCAAAATATCACTTCACTTCAGCAGTAGCATGAATAGGGTCCCTACACATAAACTGAAGGACTGATATTCTTTTCTTGCAGCTCGTGTGAGTTTCAACAACTAGAGATGGGAATCGAGAACCATTATCATTGGCGTCTACATGTCGTCAGGTCCAGATTCCAGATCCAGGTCTCTGGTCCTCCTACCCCAGAACTGGCAAAGGAATCGATAAGATAAGGAACCAATGAAGACCCAGGTTTCTCATGAAGTATGAAAAGTCCTGGACAGAACGAACTTTGTTCTTGTTCTTGACACCTGGAGAAAACAAACACATTTCTCTGTTCTTGTCAAGTATGTGGAGGCCTTTAGTAGGAGAACTGAGAGTTTATTAAAAACACTGTTTTACAAGACTTGTACGACTTTAACACAACATGGAGGAGACGGAAGACGTTGGGTAAGTCTTGTAAAACAGTGTTTTTAATAAACTCTGGGTTCACTTACTAAGTTATCAGTACTTCAGTTTATGTGTAGGGACCCTATTCATGCTACTGCTGAAGTGAAGTGATATTTTGAGCTTTATTAGTGGTTAAAAAATGACAATTTAGATACGTTTGGCTGACTGCCCCATTTACTTTCATTGTTAACTATTTGGTTGTGAAAACAAAAGACGGTCAAACTGGATATTACTTCAACCAACGTAATCTAGATCTGGAGGGGATGTTGGACTGGTTGTCATGGTGATAAAGACCCTGAGTTCAACTATCACTTCATAAATGACTGGTTTCTTTATTCACCTGACGAAACTAAATGACCTGAAAAAAAAAACAAGACAAAAAAATGGAACAGACTGAGTCATCGATAATGAAAGTTAAAATATTCCTCCTCCTGAGGATCCATAAATCAGACCAGGAGGACGTGTCGCTGCTGTTAAAGTGACAGATGAGGATTTTATTACGACTCTATTTAAGGTACGACTGAATATTTCCAGAACAAAAGATGATTACAGCTTTGACAACAGCAGCCTGTTTTCACTGTGAGAGTCACTACCGAGTCTGGATCAACCTGTTCTCAGCCCTACGACGCCTCCGCCGGCCCGGAGGGTTCAAACAAAAGAGCAGCTTCATTATGGCGAGTTCACGCTAAACGCAGAATGATCACATGCAAAGTCAATGCAAAGTCGGGACGGATGCAAATTCACAGCAGAGACAGAAACAGACGCGTCTTTGTAATGAAGACGAAGAAAAACAGCTACGACAAAACAAAACGACCACAAACACGAAGGAAACGTTGTATCAGAAAAAGAGGCGGAGCTTAACTCTTCTCTACAGAGAGTTCGTACAGTTGGTTTTCTGACTGTTGGGTGACAAATATTTGCCGTTTGTGAAATATTTCAGAAATAGCCCAAAGGACCGAACTCACACGAGTGACGTGAGTCCAGAGTTCACGTTGTGTTTGGTCTGAACACATCGTCTGACGTGAGACGCTTTGTTTGTTTCCATCAGTCAAACCTGTGACTAACGACCGGTCCAGTCTCCTGAACCACCAATCCTGTCGCTTTCACTAATTCAACCTGTCGTCGTCCCGGTCGCTACGTTAGCAAACTTTGCTCATTCGCTAACTTGGCTACATTGGTTAACTTGGCTATGTCAGCAAAATTTGCTACGTCGTTTAACTTAACTACGTTAGCTACATCTCAGCTAACGTTTGAAACTTTAGGTAATTTAGTCTCTTCAGCTAACTGTTAGCATATGTTAGCAAACTTTTCTACATTTGCCAACGTTGTTAATTTAGATATATTAGCTGACTTTATCACCTCAGGTAATTTATGTAACTTTAGTACATTTACTACATTTTTCTCAACCCGCTAACTTAGTGACTTTATACAGTCGCTAACTTTGCCAATTTAGATATGTTAGCTAACTTTGACACTTCAGATAAAATAGCTACATCAATTAACATTAGCGTGGTTATCACTGAGCTAATATTAGCATGGTTAATCTTTAAGCTAACTTCAGCATGTTTATCTTGGTGCTAATATTAATATGTTCAACGTTTGAGCTAACATTAGCATGGTCATCGTTGAGCTAATGTTAGCATGGTTATCTTTAATCTGACATTAGCATGGTTATCGTTGAGCTAACATTAGCATGGTTAACCTAAGTTATTACAGGTTTCACTGTTGTTACAACGTCAATATTCAATGTTAAATAAACTTTATTCGTATTTATAATAACTGACAATAATTAGAAGCTGACACAGGTTTAGTCGACTCAACTTCACGTCTCGTGTGTAAAAGGCTCCGTGTGGTTTATGTTATGTAACATTGATGATGTGCACATGTCCTCGGGCGTATCGACACATCAGCGTTAAAATAAACGACACACACCTGAAGTGTTTGACTCTGATAGTGACGCGGCTACAAAGATGCAGCTGCAGAGACTCAGAGTAAAACATCAGGAAACATCAGCTTGTTTCTGAAACAACGTCCAGTCACCTGATCCTCCAACCTGCTGACTCGACACGAACGTGTGAGAACGAGGTCATCGTCGTCGTGTTTCTGCTCAGAACCTGATCTGGATTCACTCCACGGTGGCGGTGGAGGATCCTCTGTTCTGGTCTTTTTGGCGCTCGGAGAAACGCGACTATTTATACTCAGAGAGGAGGAAGTCGTCTGTGGAGACGTGACTCATGTGAAACACAAGACAATAAACGCATCACGTGACTGATTTGACTGAGATCAGCTGATAAAATCAACATGTCATGACTCCACTGAGCTGATGTCAAACACACTGAACCAGACCTGGACCTGGACCTGGACCAGGACCAGGACAGAACAGGCCTGAGTAACAACTATACACAGAGACACAAACAGACAGAGACAGAGATGTAGACACAAAGATACAAAAACACAGAAAGATGAAGACAGAGACAAATGCAAACAGAGACACAAAGATGCAAAAAACAGAAAAATAGATTGACAAATACGTAGAGACACAGAGATGCAGAGAGACAAAAACTCAGACACAAACATGTAAAGACACAAAAACACAAAGTTACAGAGACACAAAGACTCTGGTTGTGAGTCAAGTGTTAAACCACTGGAAGAAGAAATGATTTACAGGAGACAAAGATGGAAAAACAACAACAACAACAACAACAGACGTCAAACCAGCAGAAGATTCGCGTTAACTATTTATTTCTTTATTTTCCTCTTTTACACTTAGTTTACTTCTGAATCTCGTGCTCACGTTGACGTTGACTCTGTTATTAGTTTTAACTTAGTCTGTGTGCGCGAGACCGGAAATAAAGTTGGTTTGGAAAAAAAAAAAACACACAAAAAAACGTGTTGAACCTGTGAACACGTTGACCTCTGACCTCTGACCCACATTACACTGATGAACACTGATCAGCTCATTGATCAGTAATAATAATAATAATAATAACAATAACAATTACCTTCTTGGCCTTGTTGATCAGGGACCGGATCAGGTCTTTGACGTTGTGGGACTTGTCCCTCTGGAAGTAGATCTGGGTCTCTGATGGACCGTAGCGGACCGGGGCTTCGGGCCATCCGAGCTCCAGCATCGGCGGCTCCTCGTCGGACATCATGGGGAAGTAAGTCCCGGAGGTGAGCTCCGACACGGCGTCCTGGTCCCCGAGGTCCCGGTCGTTGGGACCGGTACCGTTGGTCTCCGACCCGCGCGTCTTGTCCGCGTGCTTGGAGATGTATCGGATCTCAGCCGCGGAGAGGAAGCTGAGCTCGCGCTCCTCGGCCAGCACGCGCCGGTACTCTTTCTCCCCATGTTCCAAAAGCGCGTCGGTCGCGAGCCGCGCCGCCTCGTTGTGGCTCAGCACGAGCGTGGACACCTGACGCCACGGACTCTTCACCTCCTCGAGCCGGGACGCGAGCTTCCCCAGCGCCTTGCTGCGGCCGTTGGTCGTCGGTCTGAGCCCCTCCGAGGACATCATGGTCGGACCGGATCCGACGATCGACCCGGGGCAGGATTTACGCACAAAGTCCTCAACAATCCGGATTATGTAGACGCGCTGCTGAGGCCATCAGAGCCGGACTAGATCCTGATCTGGTCCCGGAGGAAACGTCCACAAGTGGAAACAGAAGTGAGCTGCAGATTAATAATCCAGGAAACAAAGTCTCCGACGCTCCTCAGTCCGGATCAGATTTAATCTGGATTAAATTATAACAGTTATTAATCCGAATCCGCAGAGACACGGTCCTGGTCCTGGTCTGGGTCCTGCTCTGGTCCAGCAGCTGTGTGTGTGTGTGTGTGTGTGTGCTCTCACCTGTTGTTACCTGTGTCCTGTCATTGGTCGTCAACAGGCCCCTCCCCCTCCCTCCCCCTCCTTCCGTCGTCAGGACAACCGACCCACAACAGGAAGACTTGACTTTTCAAAATAAAGTTCGACAACATGAACCAGTGTTTCAAAGTAACTGAAAACATTTACTGAAGTAAAAGAAAAAATTTTATAAATAAAAATAATAAACAAAAAATATATGATCATTAAAACTATATGTTTTAAATATTTCAGGAAAATTACTTTTTATTTCCCCAAATATTATGAATTTATAAATAAAACTGATATTAAATTAAAATTAAAAATGATGGCTGCAGTTTAAGAAATTAAAAACAAAAGTTAAAATACAAACGTTTTTGTAATAAAAAATATCTAATAAAAAGATGATTAATTAAGTACATGAACTAACAATAAAACTGGACTAAAAAGTGGTCAATTAATTTAAAAGAATTATAAAATGTATAAAAGGACAAACTAATATAATATTATGTAATAGTATTATTTTATTATTTTATTATATTTCATGTATAATAACATTTTGTGTAATAATAAATATAAATATAAATTATTATTATTAAAAATAATTTCTCTGCTGGAATAAATGAAGTAAATCTATCTATTAATTTAAATTATATTATCTTAACTATTAACTAACTAATTTATAAATTTATTTAATTTTTTTTTCTAATTTTTTTCTAATTTATAAAATATAACTAATTTCTCTGCTTGTACACAGGCCAAACAAATTCCCATGCTTTTATTTTGAAGGTCCGTGTGTTTCCCTGCCTCTCAGTCTTTTTTTGTCTGAAACATGAAATCACCTCTGTGTGTCTGATGTGACTCTAATTACATTAATTTAAGATAATTAGATGATTTAACTGTGGGATCGTCGACTTCCTGTCTCATATATAAACAGGAAACATTCAGGTCTTAGATGAGTTTCCTTCAACCGTCAAAAGAAAAAAAGAAAAGGAGGTGAAGACGAAGTGTTTTATTTTTTGAATGTTTGTGGGAAAAAATAAAAAATAAACATCAAACTCATGAGACGAGAAACGTTTGAGTCTCAGTTGATGTGAAACTAAAAACCTCCGTGTTCCCCTGAGACAGTTCACTGAGGTACAGAGTTACATAGAGGAGACGACACTTCTGCTCAAAGCTCAGATCTGGTTCTGGACCTGGTCCAGGACTAGGTCCTAGTCCTGGACTAGGTCCTGGACTTATCCCTCCTCCTCATCCACCTCCACTAACTTCAACAGGAAGAAAATCTCATATGAAACAATGTAGAAGAAGGTCAAAGGTCGACAGCTAAACACACACACACACACACACACACACACACACACACACACACACACACAGACACACACCTCGTCCTGTCACAGGGATCATGTAATTATCTCACACCCACACAGACACAGAGTCGAATTATAGTTGATTCACTTGTTTCTTCAACAACAAACACAAACATGATCCTGATGTTTATAAAATAAAAACATATAAATATATTAATGTATTAATAAATATATAAAATATCAGACGTCTGATCATCGTAACATCGTTGAAGAGAAGAAATGATTCTGAAAACTGAGATTAAATAATGTTAAATGTCAAGTTTATACTCAGTGTTAATGTCATTTGAAGGTTTTTGCCACATAGCAAATATTAGCATTAGCATTAGCATTAGCATCAGTTTTATTGCATTTATTTATTTCACATACAAAGAAATAAGAACATTTTAAAACTTTCCTCTTCTATTACTACATATAAAGTATCATTAGCATCAAAAGCAGCGCTAACGCTAACTATAGCTTTACTTCCATTACTATCTAATTAATGCTAACATTAGCTTTCTATTGAAGTAAGCATGCTAACTTCGCTAGCCCTGGTCTGTTTCCTGTTTCCACATCAGATCAATGTTTCTCCTCTATCTGAATAGTTACACTGTGTTAAGTAATATTAGCATCACCATTAGCAGCAAAAATAAACGTGACAGCACCAAAACAACCTGCTCTGCCCCCTGGTGGCTGGCTGCAGTACAGGTCCTAAGCCTCCTACATGTTAGCATCTGGGACATGGTCCAAACTAAAACATCAAGTTTACATCAGGTCAGTGTTTCTCTCATATATGAATATTTCCACTGCACTTAGTAATGTTAGCATCACGATTAGCATCTAAGACAGCGCTAACGCTAACCGTAGCTTTGCTTCCATTACAGTCTGCTTCACCTAAAGTTAGCATGCTAACTTGTCTTGTTAGCGTAGCAGAGGACGAGGCCTGGAGGAGCCACAAAGACAAAAACAAAACAAAGAAAGTTGTGTTTATGTTTGACGTCTGCAGGTAAAACTGAAAACAGAAGACGTCATCGCCGTCGTTTCAGTTGTCGTTTCCGTCCGAGTCCACCGGATCCATCCAGTATCAAAGACGTCCACACCTTTTGTTCAACATCCCGACCCCTCCACCCCCCTCTGTCAGACAGATCAACACCCCCAGAGAGTTTCACTACACAATAGACAACAAGGGGGTTGGGGAAGTCAGAGCGGGTGGAGGTGGTGGAGGTTAAGGTCTAACAGTCACCGCCTGTTTTGAACCGTTGAAGAACCTAATTTTTTATCTTTATGTTTTCAGGTCGTTCATCTGAACACAACATTTCAGAAACACACAGAGAGAATTTTAAACTTATTTACAGCTGATAACATGAAGTAAACAACCAACAATTAATAGATACCTCCACTAACTTAGAGCTAAATTAGCTAGAATCACTAAATTGCTTCAGTACCTTAGGTAATTCAGTTGTTTTAGCTAACTTAGAGCTAAATTAGCTTGTTTAGCAAACTTGGAGCTAACTTAGAGCTAAGTTAGCCAGTTAAGGTAACTTGGAGCTAACTTAGCTAGTTAAGCTAACATAGAGCTAACTTAGCTTACATTAGCTAGAATCATTAAATTGTTTTGATACCTTAGGTAATTTATTTGTTTTAGCTAATTTAGCTAGTTTAGCTAACTTGGAGCCAACTTAGCTAGTTTTGCTAACTTAGAGTTAACTTAGCAGGAAACAGGAAACATTAACTAGTTTCACTAGATCTCCCAGCTAACTTTTATACTTTAGTTAATTTAGTTGTTTAAATAACTTAGAGCTAATTTAGTTTAGTTAATTTTAGTTTAGTTTAGCTATCTTAGGTAAATAGTAATATTAGCCAGTCTGCACAGTTTCCTTCACACGTACGGTATATATAACCTCACACATTATGACGCCAATGTCACACACATCTGCTAGCTAATGTTAGCTTCAGTTAGCTAATGGCAGCTAACCAGCTTTGTAACTTTAGCTCATCATCATCATTAGCTTGCCTTGTATTAAATTATTTTAACTTTCCAACTTAAAGCTAATATTAGCTTGATGATAAGTAGCTAAAACTATGATTTCAACAAAAAAGAAGAATCCACTTAACGCTAATGTTAGCGTTAAATGTTTAGAATTAGCCAACATTAGCATTTAAACATAAAAACAGGATCCAACTTGATGCTAAAGGCCACATGAGGCTTCTCCTCTAAACTCCTGACTCTAACTTGACCTTGTCGCCACCATATTTACCTTTAAGCCACAGGCTGTTTAGTTTAGTTTAATTTAGCGGGAAGTTTACGGACGAGCTGATTATATTCTACCAAATCATAAAAGTGTCAAAATGTGAAGTAGCTGTATTTTATGATGCTGATATCAAGTAAACATCATAGTGATAAGATCAGAGGAAAAGCTGACGTGTCGGTGAAACGAGTCAGATGTAGCCGAACGCTTCAGATAACGAGTTTTTCTTTTTCTTTCTAGAAGTGTCCGTTGAGAGGTCGGTCCGCTGAGGAAACTAAACGTTAGCGAAACGTGTCAGAGACAGAGAAGGATTGTACTTCTTCTCCCTCCAACCCCTCGAGGGAAATGAGACAAAATTAATAGATGAACAGAGAATGGATCTGATCTGTTCTGTCCTACATGGTTTTCTGTGTTAATGGAGAAAGTCACATTATCTTCAACATCCACTTTTCAACAGAGAGAAGAGGCTACAATTAGGTCTGATGTTACCATTAGCTTTCTATTGCTAAGTTAGCGTGCTAACAAACTAGCCCTACAGGCTAGGACCTAGCCCAGAGAAGATATAACAAATAAAAATGGCGCCTCAAAGGAAAGGAAAAAAAAAAAAATCACCTGACTGGTTCATGTTAACATCTGGGACTTGATCCAAACTAAAACATCAGTGTCAGATTAATGTCTCTTAGACGGTTTGTGTCGATCACTGGGTTGTTCTTTACTTTGGCTTCATTTTTTTTTGGATATCGGTCGACGTAAACAGCTGCTAATGCTAACGTTAGCAGAAAAACGTAGATACAGCACCTTTATAATTTTTGACTTCAGACTTAATGACGCATAGAACCTGTCATTGGTGTTATATTAAAATTTATAGCTGCTGACCTGATGGACGACTTGACGGCGCCACCAAACCAAAACTAAAAACACTTGACTCCGCCCCCTGGTGGCTAGCTCCTGTTAGCATCTGGGACTTGATCCAAACTAAAACATCAAGATCAACATCAGATAAATGTCTCTCAGGTTGTTCTTTACTGTGGCTTCGTATTTTTTGGTTAAAGCGCTTGAGGACGTAAACAGCCGCTAATGCTAAAGTTAGCACATTAGCGAAAAATGTAGATATAGCACCTTTATCATTTATAGCTTCACACTTTATGACATATAGGAGCTGTCACCGGTGTTATATTGACATTTATAGCTGCTGACCCGTCAGTCTACAGCTGTAAAAGTTAAGTAGTATGTAAATCAAAGTGTTTGAAATTTAAGAAACTGTTGCTACAAGTTCTCGATTTCGTTCCAGAGAAATGACTTCACTCCTGGAGTTGGCCAGGAAGGAACTCCATGTCCGTAATTCGGTTGTAAACATCCGTGAGGTGTTTGTGTGAGTTAGAGACTTGTGTTTGCTGAGCAGGGTGAGGTGTAGCAGCTCAGACCAAACTCATCACCAGCTCCACAGTATTTACATAAGTCAACTGGGTGTTGAGCTCATTGTGATTCGTTTACATGCGGTCACAGTGGACGGGCAGGTTAAGCTGTGTTATTAAAAAAAAAGTCTTTATCTACAGTGTGATAAGACGCTGCGGCCAAACCTTTTGTTGGCGTTCTGCCCAAGGCGCTGCACATGTGAATGTAAAGTAAATGTAGGCCACAGATGGAGGTTTTGGAGCCGTGGAGGGAAACAACACAACAAAAGACACATTAAACTTCCCATTCAACCAGAGAGTCGTCACTTAATCGTTTTAACCATCGTCGTCCTTTCAACACTTTGTCTGCTTCAGTGTCACATTTGTAAGAGTCGGTGGTGGAACTGGTGTGTCTAGTTTTTTTTTTTTTTTTTGTATATTTTCGTGCCACGTTCAGAGCAAACAAAACAGTTGAAGTCATGTGTGTCTGAACTTCAGCAACACGTCGACGTCTTTGTTTTTACATTTACTGTCACTGAAGTCATGTTTGTGCCTTTTCACTGGAGGAGAAAATCAACACTTCACTTTATTTTCAGCTTTTAGAAACTTGTTTTTCCAGTTTTTGAGAACAAAAAAAAAAATGTTGGCAGAGACACAGAACGACCTCGTCACTGACTTCAAACATCTGATTAATGAGTCATGATTCAAACTAAAGTACAATTACAACAAAGCAAATACTCATAGTCTCAGTCCAGATTGTCCACACTGACTCTGACTGTTCAGACTGTGTCAGTGTGTTGACTCTGACCAGTCTGGTAAAACACAGTGAAGTGTTAACACCCGGATGGTTTCATCATAACCACGGACACTTCTCACCCTCAATGACACCATCTGTTTACACACTATGGATGTAAGAACATAGTGAACATACTATATTACATGGAAGTATCAGAATTGAGACACACCATCTGTGTCTGGTTCTTATTCTGCTTTTATTCTGAAAATCCAGACCAGAAGTTCAACAACCAATCAGACTTGTTGTGTAGTTCTTATGGAGTCCCAATATGTATAAATTAATGTATAAATATCTGTTTTACCTTGAAACTTCAATGGTTTCTAACCAGTTAGTCCTCGTTTTACAAACTCTGCAAGCTCTGAAAACATAAGTACATAGTGTAGTGTACATGGTGTAGTACATAGACTAACAGAAGTTAGTACACACCCATGTTCTATACTACGTACTCATGTCTGTAGTGAGTGAATGTCAACAGGGTAGTTTAGTCTCAAATGGTTGTTCACTGACCAGAAATGAGGATCAACGCGTCTTCTTCTCCTTTTTAACGGTGAATCATCACTGGACAGAACGTTAATCATGGATCTGGACCGTGATCGTCTCCACCAACATATCTGCGGCTTGTTTTCAATTCTAATCAATAATCAAAGTCTTACTAGTGCTGATGTTTGCTTGTGTGGCTCCATGTTTCATGTGAGGTGGAGATTACATAATTAGTTTATTTATCTCTCAGTTCTTCAAATGTTCATACCAAAGGTTCAGTATTTTTCTGATGGAAACTTTGATGTGAACAAAGTGACGACTCAGATTATTGAACCACATCAACTTGTGCCTTCATACGATATAATTAGATTCACCAGATTAGATCTGAAGCTTCAGTGACGTGAAACCACGTGAGACAAGTTTCAAGGGAAAACTAGCGACACATCAGAAGATGTTTGACGTGAGTCACCTCTGGTGTCACCTCCGATGAGTCACAGTCAAGAGTCTGTCACGGCTGAAAACAACCTCCAGGCTGTAGTTCAGCTTGTGAAACAACTGGTCAGCTGAAACCTGTGAGTCATGACGAGAAACGAGGCAGAAAAAGCTGCGATGCAGGTGAAAAATTAATGCTGAAGGCAGCAACAGGTGAGGTGGACGGACTGGTTTCTGACTGAACGTCACCGTGAGACGACGCGTTGTACGTCCTGAGATCAGGACTTTGAACCTCGTGATGTGTCAGAAATCTGCTGCTTTAGTCTTTAGTTTTTTTAGAGACCTTCAGAATTCACTAAAATGGTGAAAATGACTTTTTTTCTTGTTCATCGTGAACCTAAAGCAAATGGTAGTTTTGACATAGCTACACTTGACAACAAAAGACGGTCAAACTGGATATTACTGCGACCAACGTAATCTAGATCTGGATAGGATGTTGGACTTGTTGTCATGGTGATAAAGACCCTGGGTTCAACTGACTCCAGACCATCACTTAAAAAATATTCATCTATCCACGTTCAGCCTCTGATCCAGGATCAGGTCTTGGTCTCAGCAGGTCAATAAGGTAGTTCCCGGACTAGATCAGATATTTAATCTTTACAGTCCGTTCTCTAAAAGTCTCCTTCCAGATGGACCCAGATAATCCTCCATGTGGAGGCGTCCTGATTAGATGGACCATCTCAACAGGCTCCTTTAGACCTGAAGGATCAGTGGCGTCCTGACTCTAAGTGGTCATGTGATGTGGTAGAAATCTGCCCACATCTCAACTATTACAGATCATATTTGACCTGTTACACCACAAATGTCAAGAGACCTTCAGATTTTACTAAAATGATAAAAATGTCTTTATCTTTGTGTTAAAATAGTTGTTTCTGAAGATATCATGAACCCTAAAGAAATGGAAATAAAAAATCAAATGGTACTCTGGACACTGCTGTTTGAAAACAATAAGCTGAAAGACCCTAAAGCCTCTTCTTACGCCCGTTTGAGCTTCCAGACCTGAGTCCTGCTCTACGAAGCAGATTTTGTTTTGATCTTCAGGTTTAACTCTGCTGTTGTTAGACTTCTTCCTGGTGGTAAATCACCCTCTGGCTTCCTTCAGAAAGGATAATGAATCACAGACTCTTCTTTTCTCTTGAAGAGGTCCACACATACTCTAGGTTCAGTTGCTCAGGTTTTGTTTTTAATTTTCAGTTTTGGAAAAGTGACAAATGCAACCGTCAGACATCTAAACAGTGGACGTTTGCTGATGTTTACATAGGACTGGATGGTGGCCAATCTCAGAGGAGATTCAACGAATGTTTGGTCGATTAAACATTGATCTAATGATGTTTGTTTACAGCCCGTTGGCTTGACGTGGTTGTGAAAGTCCAACAGGTCGATGGACGGAGGCTGAGGTCTTAGTTAGAAAAATAAAAACATCTCTGTATGGACCTGGTTTTGTGGGTTTTTGCCTCATGCAAACTTCTCGCCACAAAGGAAACTATTGTCTAAAATATTGTTGTTTACTGGAGCAGTAACAGTTTCCCTTCATTGACACCAAGAGGCCAATAATAATCCAAACAACCCCGGAGCAAATGAACACAAACGCTGGTTGGACACATGAAATGATTTAGAGAACGATGTCGCAAGAGGATTTAAACTGTCCAACGTGAGAAAACTAGGAGCTACTAGTTCCAGGTTTATAGATCCTGTTCATGCTACTTCACTTCAGCAGTAGCATGAATAGGGTCCCTACACATAAACTGAAGTACTGATAACTTAGTAAGTGAACCCAGAGTTTATTAAAAACACTGTTTTACAAGACTTACCTAACGTCTTCCGTCTCCTCCATGTTGTGTTAAAGTCGTCCGAGTCGATCACTGAATGCAACGTGAACTGAAGGAGTCCAGTGAAGATTAGTTTCAGAAATGAACGTAAACTTCACTGTTTGTAGCAGTTTGGACAAATATCAGTTAATAATAGTTTGTAAAAACTTTGAAAATAGCGACAAACAACAAGAACGGTCTAGTGTTGCATTCAGTGATTGACTTGTACGACTTTAACACAACATGGAGGAGACGGAAGACGTTGGGTAAGTCTTGTAAAACAGTGTTTTTAATAAACTCTGGGTTCACTTACTAAGTTATCAGTACTTCAGTTTATGTGTAGGGACCCTATTCATGCTACTGCTGAAGTGAAGTAGCATGAACAGGGTCTATAAAAAGTCTCCGTCCAGTTGGACCCAGATAATCCTCCATGTGGATGTGTCCTGATTAGATGGACCAGACCAGAAGTGATCATGAGTCACGGCCGCTGGGTTGTGATCTTCGATCTTCTCGGTGTAAAGATAAAAACGATTCACTTTCTAAAATAAAGTGTTTCTGTGAGTCTGTTTCCTTCTTTGACTTGGATCGAAATCATTTTCCACCTTCAGGAAATTCACTTGTTTGTGTTGAAACGTGTTGATAAAGATCTGATGTGTCCAACAGATACTTCTTCTTACAAATATCTAACAGACAAACTGTGGTAAATGAAAGTGATGTTGTTTTGATTTGATGATAGTTAATTTGTCTCCATATTAAAACAACACAGGAGGAAACTGTTGTAAATAATTACAGCTATAAAATGATCAGAGACTCGGTCGAGCGTTTGAGTGATTTCATTACTCAACATCTTGGCAGGAGAGTTAACAACTACTGTGTTGTTCTTTTAAAACCGTTTATATCAGAGACAGACTGAAGGGTTTTTCAGCTGCTCACAAACTTCATTCCAGTCCTGAAACGTTACATAAAAACAAAACCATTTTTATGCAACAGCAGATGATTGAGATTAGCTCAGTGACGGACACGTTACACAAGCTGCTTCAGCCTCTGTCAGACTTTGATGCTTCGCTTTTCTTGACTTTGGGTGTGGAAGAAGAAGAAGATAAAACCTGCTGGTGTTTCATCTTAAGACCATGTTAACATACAGACCCGTTGTTATTAAATGGAGGGAACCCGGACATGGTAACACTCATCATACTCTGGAAATTAAACAGTCTATTAAAACACTTGAATTATCATCTGTCAGTTATAAAAACACGACCGTGAGCTGTCGACACACAGATCCTCTAAACACACAGCTGCTAACAGACATATGTTTTAATATTAACGACGTTTCTAGTCAACAAGACGCTCAGATGTTTTCGACTCAACGAGCTTCACGTCACTTTGTGTTAAACTCAGTTGAGGAGCTGCTGCATCAGCAGGTTTTCTCTGCACAGCTGCAGGCGGGAAACTAGTCTGAATCTGAGCCTCATGTTTCTAATATAATCAGAGAAACTGCAACAAGCAGAACCACATCCTGGTTCAGGATTCACACTCAAGTTCTGGAAACTTATAAAACCACAATCATCGTCTCGTCTGTACTTCTACTCTAGTGTCTCTACTTCTACCAATGTTTTAGGGGATTAATTTTGTATAAAGAAAGTGAGCTGCACCTATTGTAGGATGTTATATTTTGGAAAGGGTTTCACAAGTACAGTAGAGAGTGTGTGTGTGTGTGTGTGTCTTTGTGTGTCATACAGTAACACAGAGTAGCATCCTCCTGCAACCTGACACATCAGGTTAAACCTGCCACCACTGACCTCTCTCTCTCTCTCTCTCTCTCTCACACACACACACACACACACACACAAAGCCTCTCTCTCTTCTCTCTCTCGCCCCCAGCTCAGTCTCTGTGACTCTATTTTGCTGCTAAATGGCCACATTGTGTGAATGTTCTCTAAAAGGAAACAGACATTTTAGCTAAACGTGCATTGTGTGTGTGTGTGTGTGTGTGTGTGTGTGTGTACCTGTACACACACACACACTAACAACAACAACAGCCACCAACACCTGGACGTCGTGGCAGGTGAAGAGTCTGTGACATAATGAACATAAAGACGTTGGTGTCTCGTTCATCTTTGTTCTTTTGTCAAAACTGGAAACGTGAAACAAATAAAACCTGAGAGTTTTAGTTTGAGACAAACAGGACGATTGTTGTTGTAACGTTACGGTTACACACGTTGTGTCGGAGGTAGTGAAACCATCAGATAAAAGAAACAAACAGATAAAACACTGAAATATGACTAATGACGTCACAAAGACGCTAATTAGCATGTAGCTTCCACATCAGACCTGCACCAGGTTTTGACCCGGTTTTGTCCCGACATGTTGTAAAAGAAAATATTTGCGAGAATAAAAGTCACAAATTTACAAAAACAAAAGTCGCAAATTTATGAGAATAAGTCTTAAAATTACGAGAATAAAAATTGCAAATTTACAAGAATAAAAGTCACAGATTTAAAGAATGACAGTGACAAATTGTAAATTCGACAGGTCATACTTATAAATAAATCATAACTTCCTTCACGTAGAATAATTCAGCTACAGTCACGGTGGCCGGGTCTAATTTCAGGTTTCTCCAGGTTTCTCTGTTGTTGACGTCAGGTTCGTCAGTCAAATGAACATTGTTTATTTGTGATTCCAGAGGTGATATGAGGAAATGTTTGTCGTTGACAGTAATCGCCTGGCAGCGCTGCTGCTGCGGGGAGGAGAGGTCCAGTCATTAACGTCCACAGTGTTTCTTTTTTCAGATCAGGATCCAAACACGCTCTGTTTCACCTCGTATCGAGTTCCTTTGATGTTACTCTGATGATATTTGTTACACGAAGACTGAAGTGTGACGTTTTTTTATCCTGAGCTGCACGGTTCACTGACGACGACACAACGACGTCTTTGTTTCAAACATGCAGATGCTAAATAGTTGGCAGCATCTGACCCACGTCATTTACATCTTCTGCTCTGACTCGACACTTGTTTTCTGATGAATGAGACGTCGACGGCTTCGAGCAAAAAAAAAAAGAAAAAAAAAAAACTGGTATCAGACCCCAGATTTGACACCATGTCACACCAGCAGCAGACATGAGTTTCCTCCTCAACAAGTCCTGAACTGAATCAAACCAACACCAGGAAATGATGCGTTGTTGTGTTTTACAACTGGTTCAGTTCGAGTTCATAAAGGAAACAATTTAAAACAGACCCAGAGTCATGTGACTGGTTCATACAGTTAGTGAGAAAAAAGCCTGATCATCGAGTTGAGGAAGATCATCAGAGTCTGATGATCTTCTACAGAGACGCTGAAGTGATATATTTTAATGGTTATCTTGGCTGGCAGGTTAGCATCGCGGCTAGCTAACACTCTACTATCAAATATCACTTTACTGGACTTCGTACATTTCATCAGATGTTAGTTGACCAGGAACATGAGAGACCAGACTTTTAGGTGACACACTGAAACTGAACTGGTCCCATTGGGTTTGATTGGAAGTGGTCTGAGACCAGCTCTTCAAAGAGGACCAGAGTCCACACTAAACCTCCAGGATTCAGTTCAGT
Organism: Polydactylus sextarius; assembly: GCA_016801845.1. Taxonomy (NCBI): domain Eukaryota; kingdom Metazoa; phylum Chordata; class Actinopteri; family Polynemidae; genus Polydactylus; species Polydactylus sextarius. The sequence continues at coordinate 27,260,655 of CM028908.1, forward strand.
CGGACTTGACCAGGTTGGAGTGAACGCAGCCTCAGAGACAAGATGAGTTCAGAGCAGAGCTGCTGTTCTTCACATCAGGTGGTTCAGCTGGTAGGAGACAGTAGCTCAGGGTCTTGTTGACTGGTGGATAATGTGGTGTCAACATTATCGTCTCTTCTCCACCACATGGTTGTGTCTCTACTCTACTAGACTCTACTGGACTCTACTGGTCTCTACTGGACTCTACTGGACTCTACTGGACTCTACTCAGTCTGGTAGCAGACACGTTGTTTTCCATCACAGTTTGGTTCCTCCTCCACGTGAATGTGGTGAGTGGAGTCAAACTGCTGCGACGTCACGACACTAAAACATCAGTAAACATTAATGGACATGGAGGAGATGCTGTACTTGTTGCTGGGTTAGCTTACGACCAGGTAGCTACGACGATGGCTATCACTCTTGTCCTGTTTAAAAATGGAGCTTGATTATTTTGTTGACGCTCTCTCAACTCAACTGGCGTCTGGTGGCAGCTTGTGAAGACACTCCCTCTGACCAATCAGTGGCCGGCGTCTGTTCACGTCATGTTTTAGTATCGACTCAGCTCCATTGGTTCCTCCACAGAGTAGGAACTAAAACAGTAGCTGGAACCAGGAACTAGCACCAAGTGGAAACACTAGAGACTGAGTAGAGACCAGTAGATGATGGTTGAAAAGAGGGATAAGTCACACATCGTTTCAGATCGAAGTATTGAACAGGGATCAACTCTTTTGTCGTGCCCTAGCGACGCCCCACGTGGTGTCTGGGTCTGATCCTTCAGGTCAGAAGGATCAGGTGGTTCAACTGATCAGGACGTCTCCCTGAGGAGCATTTTCTAGGTGTGACTAGAAGGAAACGTCAGGGTTGACGCAGAATAAACGGAAGAGATTATAGATCTGATCTGGGAACAACTCAGGATCCTGGACCTGGACCTGGGCGACCTTGTTGACCTGCAGCCACTGAGACCAGAAAAAAAACAGCAAACCACAGAGCTGGTGAGTCCTGGTTCAGATGTTCAGTTTTTTTAAAAAACAAAACCTTAAAAACTGAAGGTGAAAAAAAGATGTGACAGAACAAGATCCTCAATGTTTGGTGAAACGTTGTTAACGACGCTGACGGGGTCTCGGCCCACGGCCCCAACTCTGACAGAGCTGCATTGATGAAGCTGGTTTCAGCTCAACCACTGTCAAAAGATGAATTGTTCTGTGACAAAAGAAAAGGTCAAAATTAAAGGTTGAAATTAAAATAAACCTCACAAAGGATCCGTTAGAGTTGTGTAACCATGAATGATCCGGACCCACGTGTTCAGGGTCAAACTGGACTCTTGACCTGTGTGATTTATTCAGACTCAGTCCAAAGTTTCATACCAATATTATCACCACTGTGATCTGAGACGAAGACAAACTCAATAAATCATCTTCTTCCTGGTTCCTGAGTAAAAATTCATCTCTGTAATTTGAGCAAATCTCAGAGAACAAACCTGAAATTACAGCTGCGTCTCTGGAACTGGTTCAGCTAAAAACGCCACCTTCAGAAAACAACTCAACACTCGTCGAGATTAGATAAAGATCCAGAGGCGTTTCCACGACAGACGAGATATATAATCTCTCCACTGTGTTCAGGGTCAAACCTCCGGTCCTCTACTTGTTGGATGTGAGCAGAAGAAAACCACAAACTGGAGACTCCTGAGACCTGAACCAGGTTTCAAGATAAGAAGACGGTTTAGTAAAAACTGAAATATCAGTCTGACGGTGGTGCAGATCTGAAAAGATCAGAAGGATCCGTTTGGTTGAAGGATACGGTCACATTAGTCCTGGTTAGTCCACATAGGTCAGAAAGTCCTGGTTAGTCCAGATAGTCCAGGGTTTTTCAGTTTATCTAGACTAGTTCAATTAGTCCAGGTTAGTCCAGATTAGTCTTAATAGGTCAGTTAGTCCAGTCCATGCTACAGCTACACATAGCATGTTACAACTATAGTTAGCATGCTATAGTTAGTATGCTACAACTAAGAATAGCACGTTACAGCTACAGTTACGATACAACTACCATTAGCATGCTACAGCTACAGTTAGCATGCTACCTTCAGTAGCCATTAAGGCCTGAGGCGTCAACACTGCTGGAGACTTTTTATAGAAAGCGAAAGACTGAAGTTTGATGCTAAATTTGTGATGCTAACATTAGCAAAACTGAACATGTGGCACCATAAAGTCTGGTCCACATCTTGTGTTTGTTTGGAGGAACTTGGACCAAAAACATCAGGATTAAAGAAATAAATGAAAACAGCTCAAACTTTGAGACTCGAGTTGGGTGGAAACTTTCAGATTCAGAGACTGAGTCATGAGCTGCTGCCTGAAAACACCGAGCTAAAAAAAAAAAAAGAAGAAGAAGCCTGGCAGTGTGAATATGATTAGAAAGGCATTAACCCAGTTATTACACTGTGAGCAAACAGCAGCAGGTCAAACACACACACTCTTATAATGTTTTATGACGTTGTTTAGCTCACGGCTGTTTCACAGCAGAGAACTTTACTTTAACTGTTTCTAACACGGTGACGACACCGATGGAAAATATTCCAGTGTGACGCAGCTTCATGTTTGTTCCAACGGTTGAATTTACACAAGTTTCATTTGTCCAAGTTTTGAAGGTGGATGGAACATTATGGTTTAATGATTCATATTCATCTAATTATTGATACAGTATTCATGTCAACCTCATGGTGGCGCTAGAGGAGAAGTTAGAGTCTGGGGTTAAATTCAGCCTGTTTCAGGTTAAAGTATTTGATTTGATTTTGTTTTCTACTGAAACAATGAGTCCTGAGTCCTAAAGCTGAGACTTTAATTCCCCACAAATAGACAGTTACAGTTAGCATGCTACAGTCACAGTTAGCATGCTACAGCTACAGTTAGCATGCTACAGCCACAGTTAGTATGCTATAGCTACAGTTAGCATGCTACAGTCACAGTTAGCATATTACATCTACAGTTAACATGCTACAGTCACAGTTAGCGTGTTAGTCTGAAATTACTTAATAACTTTGATAAACTCATCTGATTGATGTGATTTTTCTACCAACACAAAGTATCAACTCATCATCTGGAAATAAACCTAGAACAACTGTGACTCTGTGACTCTTTTATCTTTGAAACTTGTAATTTCAACGACCTAATGACTAAAATTCCAGGTTGTTTTAAAAAGTCATAGGTTTTATTAGTCTAGAGGCAAACAGCCGTGTGGCTGCAGGTTTTTGTTCCAACCAGTCAACATCACACAGTTTGACCAATGATCTGTGTGAAGACTGAGATCAGTTAATTAAATGAATCAAGTCTGGTGTGATGCTGCTTGGTTGGAACAAAAACCTGCAGCCACACGACTCTTTGTGGAAGAGTTTGACCCCTCTGGTCTGGAGGCAACAACAACGACAGATGAGCGCTGGTTTCTAAAGGAGGAGGTGACGCTTTGAGCACCGCTACTTTGGCAAAGAACTTAACAACACATCACACCTGTGCATCGAAGCAGAAATATATTATATCAACATGCTACAGCTACAGTTAGCATGCAGCAGCTACAGTTAGTATGCAGCAGTTACAGTTAGCATGCTTTAGCGCACTATAGTTAGCATGCTATAATTACAGTTAGCATGCTACAGTTACAGTTGACGTGCTATAGTTAGCATGCCACAGCTACAGTTAGCATGCTTTAGCGCATTACAAATAGCATGCTACAGTTAGCATGCAGCAGTTACATTTAGCATGCTACAGCTACAGTTAGCATGCTACAGCTACAGTCAGTGTGCTAATTTCAGTAGAAGTTCAGTAGTTAACATTGGTGGAGACAGTTCATGGTAAGTTTATGATGCTAACATTAGCTCTGAAGCTAAAGCACAAATTAGCTTGAAGCTCCTGTAGAGTTTAGTTACGACCTTCATGTTCGTTTTTTAGCTTCAACTCAACGTTTTGAGTCACTTTTTGTAACGTTTAACTTCGGTGCATCACTCGGTGAATATTTTTTCCAAAATTTACTAAAAAACCTTAATCAGGTTGATCCACACCAGTTCTACGTGCGTGTGCATGTGAACTCTGATAGTGATCATGTTGTGAATTCAACTGGTATAAAATAAAATCGACATATTTTAGATTAATCGGTGCATCTCTGTCAGAATTCTACAACTCACAAGTCTAACTGATTAAACTGTGTGTGTGTGTGTGTGTGTGTGTGTGTGTGTGTGTGTGTGTGTGTGATGAGCTGTGAGTTAACGACAGGACGTTTGACATGTCAGGGTGATGTGGGTGTGATGGGGCTGACAGATGAGGTGGGGACGGCCTGAGGGGAGGGAGGACACCAACACACCTGCTGCACTCAAAGTAAAAACACATCAATCTACCTGACTTCATTAGATTCATTAGATTAGATCTGGAATATGTGGTTTTATTGTTTTTAAAGTATTTGAGCAACTTATTTCATGTTTCTGGATGCTAGCAGTAATGTTAGCATTGTCACGAACAAACAAGAACCAAGAGTTAAAGTAAAAATCCAGAGTTAAACACATGAATGGATGAATCCAGAAACGCGTCTGTCAGTAAATGATGCTAGTTTAGCTAATTTGGCTAATTCACATATCTCAGCTAATTTTGACACCTCAGGTGATTTAGCAACTTCAGCTAACTTGACTACATTAGCTTATTTGGCTAAAACAGTAATCTTTGCTACATTAGCTAACTTGGCTATGTTAACAAACTCTCCTATATCAACCAGTTTGTCTACGATAGCTAACTTAGTGATGTTCGCTAACTTTTCTACATTCGTTAGCTTAGCTAATTTAGATATCTTATCTAACTTTGACACCTTGGGTTATTTAGCCGCTTTAGCATGAAACTAAACTTAGCATGGTTATCTTTTGAGCTAACGTTAGCATAGTTATCCTTTGAAATGAGACAGTTCAGTCTCCGTCTGTGACGTTTCTGGAGATGAAGAACAGCAGCACTTTGGTCAACAATGGTCGTTTTTAAATGTGCTTTATAAATACATTTAAGTTGAAGTTGATTTGTGATATTTCAGCTAAAAGAAAACAGACTGAGTTGCCAACTACTGCACCTAACTTTGCTATGTTAGCAACCTTTCCTGTGTCAGTAAATGTAGCCATATTAGCTAATTTGGCACCATTAGCTAACAGCTGATTCAGACATCTTAGCTCACTCTGGTATTTTAGCCACTCCAGCTAGCATTAGCATGGTTATGGTTTGAGGTAACATTAGCATGATTATGAAACGGAGGCGGCATCGACAGTAAAACAACGTCAGGTAACGTAGCGACTTGATCAACAACCTAGCTACAGCTACAGATAGCATGCTAGAGTTAACATGCTATAGCTACACTTAGCATGCTACAGCTACAGTTAGCATGCTAGAGTTAACATGCTATAACTACAGTTAACATGCTACCGCTACAGTTAGCATGCTGCTAACAATACATCGCACCTGTGCACTGAAGCAGAAATATAATATTATATTAGAATAAAAATATGTGAATAGTTTATCGTGAGGTGGCATCATAAAGATCTATAACTGAGAGAAGTTTAAAGAAAATAAACCTGGAACAAAATAAACCAGACGAGGAAGAGAAAGTGTGAGAACAACAGAAACGTGTCGCGTCACCTGTTGGATTCTTGTTCCAGCAGGTTCACATCAAACCTTCTCACGTTAACCGCTGGAGACGACCAACGGTTCCCAACACCGCTGTGTGTGTGTGTGTGTGTGTGTGTGTGTGTGTGTGTGTGTGTGTGTGTGTGTGTGTGTGTGTGTGTGTGTGTGTGTGTGTGTGTGTTTTAACGAGGCGTCACTTCAAGCAGAAACACACCTGAACATTTTTCAGGTTTAATTACAGCAGCAGCAGCTAGTGATGAATCCAGCTGCTTCTCCCTTCACGTCAGTTATTATTATTATTATAACAACAATAATTATAACAAACATCGTTGTTTTTTTAAAGTTTCTGTCTGAACCCGGAGCTGCTCTGCACCAGGTCACAGCTTCTGTGTCACAATCGGACTCAGCCACCTGGGATCCTGCTCCGTAATGAAACCTGGTTGGTGACCCAGTTCAGGTCCTGACACATAAAAGGATCCAGAGTCTCCCACTGGGACCAGAACTCTTTTAGTTCTGAATCCAAATGGTGGAGGAAACACGGAGCGGAAATATCTAAATATCTCTTCTAATATCAGACTGAACGACAATAACACGATTATCAAACCGTGAAGACTGATTTAACCATCCTGTTAGCTAAACTAGCTATGCTAGCAAACATCGCTATATAAGCTAACTTTGCTACATTATCTATTTTGGCCATGGTAGCTAACCTAACTATGTAAGTTAACTTGCTACGTTAGCTGACTTAACTATACCAGCTAATTTTGTTACAAGTGGATACATTAGCGAGCTTAGCTAATTTAGATGTCTCTCAGTTTAATAATTTAATCACTTTGGCTAACTTTGCTATGTTAGTTAGCCAATGCTAACTCTTGTTGTTGCTTCACGTCTCTGCTTGTACTAAAAGTGGCATGCTAACTGCAACTGTAGTATGCTAACTGCAACTTTAGCATGCTAACTGCAACTGTAGCATGCTAACTACAACTGTAGCATGGTAATGCTGTGTAACATGCTTATCCTTTTAACTAATGCTAGTATGGTTGTCTTTAAGCTAATGTTAGCATGGTTATCTTTGAGCTAACGTTAGCGTGGTATCTCTGACCTAAGGGTTTACGTCTGAAGGAGAAATGATGCTACAAAGTGTCAGGAAACATCTTGTTCAATGTTCCTGCTCAGTAAAAGAAACAAACACTATCAAATATTATTGTTCTCATCCTCAGATCAAAGTATAAAGACATAGAAATATGAAACTAAACCTTCACCTGCTGCCCTGACCTGTTTAACCTCAAGCTGTCAATCTACAAATATTACATCATGTACTGTTCTTGTGCTGACAGTTGACATGAGGGGATGAGGAGGGAGGAGGAGGAGTTCCCAGGAAAAGTCAGGTATTTCCTGTTCCAGTGAAGGGGTGAGGGCACAGAAATATGGTTCCCGCAGGCAGGAAACACGGCAGGTGGCAGGTCGGGCCCTGCAGCACCGACTCTATAGGCTGAAACACCTGCTGGAAAACGAGAGGACGGAGAGTTCACATGCTGCACGTCTGTCACATCATGACTTCATACACGTGTTTGTCTGTAAATAAAGAACTTATGATGTTTGTTTTAGTGTCAAGTACGTCTTTGAACTTATAGATACTATAAAACTACTGACACAACATGAAGAGGGAACGATTCGTTTGCACAAAATACAAACTGTGTTGAGTTGAAAACACAGAGCAAACTGCACCAGGATCAGCTGGTGGTGGATTAAAGAAATATGTGAGGGTGGCGCCACCTGGTGGTCACCAGAAAGAAGTACAGACACTAGAGTAGAAGTAGAGACACTAAAGTAGAAGTAGAGACACTAGAGTAGAAGTAGAGACACTAGAGTAGAAGTAGAGACACTAGAGTAGAATAAAATAACTTTGGTAGAAGTTCAAGTCATCACTAGAATGATTCTCCAGTAAAAGTCTTAAAGTATCTAGTATTTACTGTACTTCAGTATGACAGTAATCTATAAGTAAATGTAGTTAAGTGTAGAAAGTAAAAGTACAAGTACATGTTAATAAAACAGAAGAATATTATGAAGTTTATCCAGCACTTTAAAACATGGAGCTACAACAATCTTCATAGACAATGAATGAGTCTGAACTAAAGAACTAAAGTTGTTCTTTTTTCACTAAATGTAAATGTGTGTTTATATTGATATTGTTGAAGTTTCTCCATCATCCACCTTTAAGATGGAGCCTCCATCAACCCTCAGACATGGTGTTGATGGTCTAAACAGTCACAGGTCGACTTAGAGTCAAAACACCACATTTACTGAGTCAAAGTGTCGTTAAGTTAAAATGTAGTGAAGTTAAACTTGTATAATGGATCAATTTCCATCGTTTGAATCAAAGTTTTTCTAATTTCTCAACATTTGTTACTAAACTTGTGATGTGATTGTCTGTGTTGAACAAAAACATCCAGAGAACATTATTCATTCACTTATTTATTTATTCACGTTTTAAAAACAAAACAAAACAAAAACATCATGGTTTTACTCAGCGATGACATCAGAGTCTTTGAGGGGCTCAACTTCCTGTTCGGATCAGAGAGCATCATGGGAAAGTGAGACAATGAGAGTATTTACTAACAGACCTCTGACAGGGAGAAAGGTCTTTTAACCGATCTGTTTCCTACAAACACGTCTTTTTAAATGCACAGTGAAGCGGCAGAGACGGAGTCTGACGCCTCTGCTGGAGGAGAGAGTAAATACTGAGGTACCAATACAAAGTGCTTCATAAATACAGAGCGGAGGAGGAGGAGGAGGAAATATAAATACGTCTCATTCTCTCAGTTCAGCTCTTGGATCCAACAGGACGATGATGATGATGATGATGGCGGCAGTGGAGGAAAGTGAAGTGTGATGTGGTGTAAAATAATCCCTGATTATCAAGACTGTTCACTGTTCCTGAATCTGGCTTCTGACTGGATAAATGGTTCAGGAGAGCAGGAAGTAAAAAGGATGAAGAAGACGACGAAGAAGCTACAGTTGTCAAATTTAAAACCCCAACGTCTACGACATGAACATGAAGAACAAACAGAGACAATCGACACGTGACAGGACACAGGAAGCGTCGTCTCGTCTCACAGCCCGGTGTCATTGTACGTGGGTCTGACCACCTTCAGGACGCTCTGAGCGTTCTCCTCCACCAGAGGGCGCCACTTCACCTCCCCGGTCAGCAGCAGGTCCTCGCTGTCCAGAGTGTCGAGGTACTGCATCTGAACGGAGCGAAGGAACAGTCTACTACAGGTACAAGGACTGGAGCATTACCACAGAAAAACTACACGAGTCGGACTTCTGATGTTTACTGTCACAGCTGATCACTTCCTGTCACAGCTGATCACTTCCTGTCACAGCTGATCACTTCCTGTCACAGCTGATCACTTCCTGTCACAGCTGATCACTTCCTGTCACAACCGATCACTTCGTTACAACCGATCACTTCCTCTTAGAGCTGATCACTTCCTGTCTGAACCGATCACTTCCTGTAACCAGGCGTGTTTTCAGTCACTCAGAGGAAAGAAAATAAACAAGAAGAAGAACGAGGCTATATGCTAATGCTAACGTTGCTGATAGTAAATAAAGTAAATTTGTCTCCTTCATCTCTCTGGTTTCATGACAACACACGGTTTGAGACGTGAGAACAGCTGAGAACAGCTGAGAACAGCTGAGAACTCACCTGTTTGCGTACGTACTCCACCAGGAGCTCCAGCTGTTTGGGGTCTTCACACTGACAACTGAACAGGTTTCTCCACAGAGCTGCAGCCAGCGCTGTGTCATCAGACAGGATTCCCTGTGAACCACACCAACGTTCACTGACACTGATAATTACTGTTAACACCGTGATCCCTGATCCACCATGTTGTTTCTAGGAAACTAGAGAAACTGCTGTTAGCATTAGCATGAGCTAACACGCTAACGTCAAGTTAATTCTAGTCTTCAGCTGATGATGGAGCTTTGATCCAACATGGCTGCTACTGAGGTCTGTCGCTGCCATCTAGTGGTCACTTCATGAAGGTGTTGATGTAAATACAGACGCAGCAAAACACGTTAATATAAAGACAGTTAGTCGACCTTGAGTCAGTGTGGACGACGTGGACTGAGACTCATTCATTGTCTATGAAGATTGTTGTAGCTCCATGTTTTAAAGTGCTGGATAAACTTCATAATATTCTTCTGTTTTATTAACATGTACTTGTACTTTTACTTTCTACACTTAACTACATTTACTTATAGATTACTGTCATACTGAAGTACAGTAAATACTAGATACTTTAAGACTTTTACTGGAGAATCATTCTAGTGACGACTTGAACTTCTACCAAAGTTATTTTATTCTACTCTAGTGTCTCTACTTCTACTCTAGTGTCTCTACTTCTACTCTAGTGTCTCTACTTCTACTCTAGTGTCTCTACTTCTACTCTAGTGTCTCTACTTCTACTCTAGTGTCTCTACTTCTACCTTAGACACTAACTAAGACACATGGTTTGTGTCTATTCACATACTTCAAGACGTTGATCCATTCAACACTACACTGAAATGAACTAATGGACGTATCTGAATTGAGACACGGTTTGTTCCTGAGTTGGATAAACTCTCTAGTATTAACGTCTCTGGTGTAACTGATGGTTTGTGGCGCCCTCTGGTGGATCATGAGACAAACTCCTCCAGGTTTCACTATGTTGTGATAAGTTGTGTGTCTCACCTCGTCGTATCCAAATATCGCAGCGTAAAAAGTCTCCGTCATCGACTTGGATCCTTCTTTTCTATGTGCAGCATCGATCTGCGTCAGAAAAACAAACAGAGACAATAAACAGAAGGATCCTCGTGTTTGTGACAGACGTGTGTCGATTCACATTTTCTTTTAGTTACTAAACTAAAGTTTGACGCATTTGAAATGATTCCTGCAGAGACGGAGTCTAACGACGGTCACGTCCAGCGTGAAGACGGAGAGAATGACCAGTGTTTTTACTGCTGCAGCAACAATTAGCATGAAACCTGAGAGCGACTCCAATCACTGGTCCTGGCTGTAAAAACACACACACACTGGATCTACATTAAATCACATTAAACGGTCCGATCTGAACAGCAGGGGGCGCTCACACATTATTTCACAGGCTGCAGATTTTTAAAAATAATAATAAAGATTCATAGTGATTCTCACAACTATACAACTCATCTCTGCTCATCTTCTGAGGAGACGACGTTGATTATGTAACAGACGACGTTATGATCTTTTATTTCTGATCTCACGTGTGTGTGTGTGTGTGTGTGTGTGTGTGTGTGCATACGTACAAACGCTGACAGAAGTTCACATATGCAGCTGTGAAAACACACAACATCCCTCCTCCTCAGCCCAATGCATGCGTACACACACCAACAGTGACCTCACAAACCGCACTGTAATTCCTCATCTCTGACCTCTTTCTGTCACACAAAGTTAAAAAAAAAACACTGAGACCTCGTAGGACAACCTCGTCCTCCGTCACCAAACACGACGTTCACCAACTCAGAGCTTTTTCTGTTCGACAACATAAAATTTCCAGTAAAATATCTCGTCTCCATCCGTCTTTGATTTTATTCTGAAAATCCAAACAGGAAGTTCAGATGTGGACTGAACTAAAACTAGTGTTTTGATTTTAATTACGACTCAAAAAAAACAAATTATTATATAAGAACAAAGTCATTGAAACAAAACGGTTGTTAGTGTTTTGTCATTTTGACTTTGATCATTTCAACAGGTTGAACTGATGTTTTAAGTGTTTAATACAAACTCTGGACAAGAGGTATGCTAAACGCTAGCTATGCTAAACGCTAGCTATGCTAAACGTTACCGATGCTAAACGCTAGCTATGCTAAACGTTACCGATGCTAAACGCTAGCTATGCTAAACGCTAGCTATGCTGAACGCTAGCGATGCTAAACGTTAGCGATGCTAAATGTTAGCGATGCTAAACGCTAGCGATGCTAAACGCTAGCGATGCTAAACGCTAGAGATGCTAAACATTAGCGATGCTAAACGCTAGCGATGCTAAACGCTAGTTATAATTAGCTATAATCATCATTTGTTTTGTAATTTAGTTTCTACATTTAATTACAGAACAAATAACATTTTAATTAAACTACTAAACAGAGAATAAAACAGATATTTGTGTTTTATTTTCAGTAGTTTAGACTAGAAGTGACGATATCAGATTTTATTTATATTTTATTATTTTACACATTCACTGTTTTTAATTGTTTTTTGGTCAAGTTTCAAGTCAATGAGCAACCGTTAGAAATGATCCTGATCTTGGTCTTTAATCCTACAGATTATTAACGTCTCTTTATCGTCTCGTTGGTCGATTCGTTCAGAGATTTTCTCACGTTTTGACGTTTTACTTTTCTTCATCCGAGCTCAAATAATAATAAGTTGTGTGTTTTCCCTCAACGAACCCTGACGGTCGGTTCCAGAAACTCTTTGTGGAGGCGACATGAGAGCGGAGCCAAGGTCGACGTCTGTGATGTCAACGAGCGACACTTCCTGGAGCTGCTCCACTGACAGAGAATAGAGCAGCGACTCTGTCAGGACGACCCTCCGGGGACTTGGCTCCACTTTCCAGCCTGAGAACCGTTGGCACAATTAACCTCCACGTAAAACTTTAAATAAACACAACCTGCATCGCTTTTGTAGCGAAAGGCTGCGGTTGCATCAGCCCGACGGCGGAAACGGTTCTGAAATAATGAATATTTATTTAACACGACGACACTTAGTTGTTCTCAGGCACAGAACCAGTTTGGAAACGACGACGTGTCGCTGCAAAAAACGAAAATCTGAGCTGCTGCAGAAACTCAGATATAAAGAAGAGGACGAGTCTGATCGTAATCAATTAACGAGAAAACGCTCAACTCATCAGACGACGTCTGTGGTTACTGTGAACTTTTAATAATTAGAATAACAGCAACGTTAACGATGTTACCATCACAAATATTAACGTAAATACAACCAGGTCTTTGGTGACTACCTATAACCAGGAAACGTTTCCAGTCAAACACTGATCAACACATCAGTGAATCACGTCCTTGTTTCTTTTAGAAGATGCAGCATAAAAATCTCACATTTACCTTCAACATCACTGTTAAGGACCAAGAGAAACAGTATCTGGGCAGATTTCACCACATTGTTGTGGAGCAACAAGAGGAAGTTGTCTGTTCCTGCAACTTAATTCCAATAAAACGCCAAAACGCAACTTTTGCAATAAAGTTGCAGAAGCAAGTCAAAGTTGCAATTTATCTTTCTCCTAAAATCACTGTAACTTTTTCCCTTTTAAGAGGCAAAATAACAAATAATAATAAATCGCAATATTTACTTGGTCCGGAAACTTTTATTTCAACAAAGCAAAAAAAAAAAAAAAAAGTTGCGGTGTTTTTAGCTGTTTTTTTGCAGGAACAGGTTGTGATTTATCTGTCCCCTTTAAACAGGAAGCTTTTCTTTTAAAACCTAAAAAAAAAGAACTGACATCTTTGATTTGCAAATTTATTGCAACAAAACATGTAAAAACATCTCAATTTTGGGGAAAAGCTGCAGAGAATCAGATAAATTAAAGCCTCAACAATCTGAAAAAAGACCTGAAATCCTGGAGGGAAGAGCTGGAGTCCACATATAAACATCAACGTAAAGAACCACCGGTCGTGAACGACACGTTGAAAATATTGTATTTATATATTAATTAAGTTCAAGCGATGAAACAAACTTACCCCCATGATTTTGTTCCTCTGATCAAAGTCTTCCCACATGAAGTGGACGACGTAACGACAGATGTATTTTCCTGCTCGTCCTTCCTGACGCATCCGCACCAAACACATCCTGACGGAAAAAACAATAACGTCTCAACGTCACAACCACGACCTGACGTTTCACCTGATATCGTCTGGTGCAGCAGGAGGAAATGGAGGTAGCGGCCATTTTTATATAGATACTGATTATTAGAGGTTTAACCAGCCATTAGTGAGTTATTAAACAAGCTAACGTTAGTTAGTTACAAACTAAGCTAACGTTAGCTTGCTATAAAACAAGTTAACGTTAGCTAGTTATAAACAACGTTAGCTCGTTATAAAACAAGTTAACGTTAGCTAGTTATAAACAACGTTAGCTCGTTATAAAACAAGCTAATGTTACCTAGTTATAAACAAAGCTAACGTTAGCTAGTTATAAACAAAGCTAACATCAGCTAATTATAAAACAAGCTAACGCTAGCTAGTTTTAAACCAAGCTAATGCCAGCTAATGGTAAAATAAGCTAACATTAGCTAGTTATAAAATAAGCTAATGTTAGTTAGTTATAAAATAAGCTAATGTTAGCTAGTTATAAAATAAGCTAATGTTAGTTATAAAATAAGCTAACGTTAGTTAGTTATAAAACAAGTTAACGTTAGTTAGTTATAAAACAAGCTAACGCTAGCTAGTTTTAAACCAAGCTAATGCCAGCTAATGGTAAAATAAGCTAACATTAGCTAGTTATAAAATAAGCTAATGTTAGTTAGTTATAAAATAAGCTAACGTTAGTTATAAAACAAGTTAACGTTAGCTAGTTATAAACAACGTTAGCCTGTTATAAACAAAGCTAACGTTAGCTTGTTATAAAACAAGCTAACGTTAGTTAGTTATAAAATAAGCTAACGTTAGTTAGTTATAAAACAAGCTAACGTTAGCTAGTTTTAAACCAAGCTAACGTTAGCTAGTTTTAAACCAAGCTAATGTCAGTCAGTTATAGGTGAAGCTGGTTGACCGTGTGTGTCCTCACCATACGTGCAGCTGTGCTACCAGGAACCAGGAGTTGAGTGTGTCTGGGAGGCTGCATTCTGGAAAACAAACAACACAAAGTGTGAACTTTAGTTTCAACTCATCATCATGTTTTAATTTAAAATCCTCTGCTCTCATCGACGGTTGTAAAACGCTTCAATGGTCTTAATTTACCAGACTCAGACATGATGATCTGCTTAAAGAACTGAGGTTTAAATTTAGCCTCATTATGAAAAACTTCTTTAAATATTTACAGCTTTGAAACTTTGTTGAGGAAAATTAAAATACTGTAGTTTCCAAACTGTCTCGCTCTTTTTTTTTTTTTTCCTCTTTGGCTTTTCAAACAGACGTTGCATCAGAGTTTTATCACCTATTGATCGTCTCCAAACTTACTGTCAAAGAACTCGTCATAGTTGATTTTCTCCACGCAGCACGTGTACATCCGCAGAGCAGCGATCTTCAGTTTCTGTCCAGACAAAACACAAGAGAAAGAAACAGAGAATGAGGGAAACCTTCAACGACTTGGACTGAACCTGTGAAGAAACGTTTCCTCGTCTGTGGAGGAACCAATGGAGCTGAGTCGATACTAAAACGTGACGTGAACAGACGCCGGCCACTGATTGGTCAGAGGGAGTGTCTTCACAAGCTGCCACCAGACGCCAGTTGAGTTGAGAGAGCGTCAACAAAATAATCAAGCTCCATTTTTAAACAGGACAAGAGTGATAGCCATCGTCGTAGCTACCTGGTCGTAAGCTAACCCAGCAACAAGTACAGCATCTCCTCCATGTCCATTAATGTTTACTGATGTTTTAGTGTCGTGACGTCGCAGCAGTTTGACTCCACTCACCACATTCACGTGGAGGAGGAACCAAACTGTGATGGAAAACAACGTGTCTGCTACCAGACTGAGTAGAGTCCAGTAGAGTCCAGTAGAGACACAACAACGTGGTGGAGAAGATAGTGGAGATGTTGAGGAGGAGAAAAGTTGTAACTTCAGTGTCTGTTTTCTGGAGATAGTTTGGTTTTAAAAGGTCGACGTGAAACAAACTAATATTTTCTGTAAATGACGTCGAGTTAAAGTTGCTTCATCACTTTAGACACGAACATAGTTTGGACCATGAACATATGAAACTATGACTACGAAGAAAATAAAAACCATCAAGACCTGGAACCTGGGCTGATTTTGAAAGAAACATGATTTTTTAATGAAATAAATATTGTGTAATTTAGTTATTTTTTCAGATGTTTCATCCTAATTTGTCTGATTTTGTGAAAAAAAAAAAGTTGTTGTGGAGTTTTTAGATGTTTTGTTACAATAAAGTTGTAGGATCAAGTTAAAGTTGAGATATATTTTTTGTCTTTTTAAAGAAAAAAAAACAGTTTTATAATTTCACTTAACATCTACTTGACTCACTTTGACTCAACGTGAAGAAATAAAAAAGTAAATGTAACGATTCAGGTGATTAAACATGAATAAAAACATGAATATGAATCTTATATTTCTACTGTTTTCACTCTGTCTCTCCTCTAAAGAGTAAAAACGTTCAGTCGTGTCCGACGTGACGACCAGTAACACGAGATATATGTTGACCTGTGTGTGTTTACATTCTGGAATGTTCCTGGCTGACGGCCACACACACACACACACACACACACACACACACACACACACACACACACACACACACACACACACACACACACACACACACACACACACACACACATATAACTCAACTCCCTCCACAGCTGCTGTCATATTTATTAAACCTGTGATGCTGTTGTTGTGAATCAGTTTTCTATAAATGTCGTTTTTATTTCCATCTGTCACCTTTACCCTCGTTCTTCGGTTACTTCGACGTGTAGAAGTGAACCAATGAGAAGCCTTGTTTAGGTCACGTGACCCATCTCTGGAGACAGCAGAGGATAAGGAGGCTAACGTTAGCTTAGCGCTAACGGAGAAACTTCTGTTCGTTACTTTGGTTTTTAAATCGGTTTTAAATTCGTCAAAACGACACAAATGTGGTGAAACGGTCGTAAATATATTTGAGGATAATTATCTGAGACGAGGCTGGAGTTTAACGTGATGACCCAACGTCCATTTATTTACTGTTGAATTAGTGTCTAAAGACCTGATAATGATTTAGATTTAGTGTCTTTTTAAAGTGCAGATATTTAAAGGAGTCGACGTTTCCAGATCAGTTAGTGGATCCGACAAGAACAAGAGCTGCTCTACAAGGAGCTACCACGGCTAACGACGTCTGCTGATCAATAATTTACCATAATTAGCATGCTAATGCTAATTACCACACTGTCTCAGAGTAAAACAGAGCTAGCGTTAGCGATCAGAGATAAACGATTATTGTTTTTCTTCAAACGTGAAAAACAATTAAAAACTGTGGCGGAACAAATTATGATAACTGATGATAATTACTTTGATGTTTTGTTAATCAATTGATGGTTTCAGCCATTATTTAAACAAAACTAGTGACAATAACTAAAAAGAAACTAATGCTAACACATTCAGATGCTCTAGCGTGTTAGCATGCTAACACACTAAACATAAAAACTAGCTAACCTTACTTAACATTAGCTAACATTAGCCAACACTGGCGACACCATAACGTCCTGTTATAGTCTAATTTGCTCCTCCATAGTTTTAAGAGCTGGGCCGGTGGTAACTGTCCTGGTAGCTGTAATGCTAATGTTAGCATGTTAGCATCGCTCCTAAACGACTCGTGTCCAGACGTTGTTGAGTCGTAGCGAGGCCTTTTACTTTTAGCATCGTCACAACGTTTGTAGCTGCAGCTCAGTGAAGTGATGAAATGCTGCTGGTGACAGGGAGACAGCGGTGGGCGTCAACAACCACGGGACAAAACACTGAATCACTCGCTGTCACTCACCCATTTGTTGTATTTGAGAGGTCCCGTGAAGCCCATGGACTCGATGAGCTTCGTAAAGGCTCCGACTTCTTCCACTGAGTGTTGAGGCGTCTCCTTCACGTTACGGAGCTGAGAGACCAAACATCTGGTTTAATATGGTAATATTCACAACACACACACACACACACACACACACACACCTGGACGACGTGGCCTTTACCAGTCAGAGCAGCTGTTGACTAAATGAACACGGTGACCTTTTCTGACAGTTTCATTACAAACACTGTGACCTCAGTTACCCGTCATCACCGCTTTTACTTTGAAAAATAAAAAATCCAACTTCAAATTCAACTGAGCAGCAAAAACGCTTGACTGGATTTAAAGTGACGTCCAGAGCAACATGAACCAGAGTCTATTTCACCATGAATACGAGTCAAACTCCCCTCAACAGATATGTTACGTTGGTTGAAGTAATATCCAGTTTGACCATCTTTTGTTTTCACAACCAAATAGTTAACAATGAAAGTAAATGGGGCAGTCAGCCAAACGTATCTAAATTGTCATTTTTTAACCACTGATAAAGCTCAAAATATCACTTCACTTCAGCAGTAGCATGAATAGGGTCCCTACACATAAACTGAAGTACTGATAACTTTGGAAACATCTTAGAGCGTCGTTCTGTATCATAAAAGATTTTCTCTGATGCTACGTTAACTGGTGGCCTTTGACTGGTGACCAGCTACAGCCACAAGTAGATGGACGGATCAGCAGATTCAACATTTACTGAGGAAAGAAAAATGATGAATCTGCTGATGTGGAACAACCTTCATCACCAGCTATTATAAAACCAGACGTTGGGTAAGTCTTGTAAAACAGTGTTTTTAATAAACTCTGGGTTCACTTACTAAGTTATCAGTACTTCAGTTTATGTGTAGGGACCCTATTCATGCTACTGCTGAAGTGAAGTGATATTTTGAGTTTTATTAGTGGTTAAAAAATGACAATTTAGATACGTTTGGCTGCCAAAGACCCTGGGTTCAAATCACTCCAGACTATCACTTTAATACGACACAACTCTGGCTGTGTGACATTACATTAACAAACATTAAACGACCCATAATGCAACGCTCTCTCAACCCTTCGGTCCAACTCTGTGTGAGCGTCGTTACCTGTGTGCTGACGTGTAGAGTCCGACATGGAGTCAAACAGGAGGAGACTCCGGCCGGATGACACGTTTCTAAAACTCGAGTAAAACAGACGTGTTGATCCAGAACCTGGATGAAGAAGAAGGATGATGATGATGATGATGATGAAAGATTTATTACTTTATTTAACTTAACTACTGTGTCATGTGAGTATTACATGTATTAACTATTATATATTTTGACAAATAAACAATGAAGTTTAATATTCTACTTATATATTTCTATTATAAATGATAATAAATAATACAGTAAATTATAACAATAAATAAAAATTATATAATAATGAAAATATTTTAATTAATATTTCTAAACAAATAATAGTTGATCAGAATTACCCTCGTTTATCCATATTTATTTATTTCATAGATTTTTAATATAAATATTAACTTTAATTAAATTTTTACTTATTTGAATTTTAATTTAGAAATTTATTTAAATTATATTCTGAAGCTTTTATTGAGCAGTTAATGGAGAAAATCTTATTTCTGATGAATTTGATTAATTTGTGATATTCAAACTATAGAGAAAAAAAACATAAAAATAAGACATAATAAAGTAAAATAAATACACACATGAAATAAAAAAATATCACAATTAAAATGATTTTTTTGTAATTTGTTAGAAGACTTAATAAACTTCTCAGATTCCAAAAATTAAGAATTTTCTGGCTTTTATTTTATGTGCCCAGCATTAATGGGTTAATATAAACATAATAACATAAATAGTTAATTATAAAAATTATAATAAATTACAAAATATCTTAAAAAAAATATATATTTCTGATAAAACGGTAACATTTATTGTTAATTTGACAGAAACCCTCAGATATGTAAAATAAAACAAAGACTAGAAGGTTACACACTGAGGTTATGAAAAGAAATGACGTCACATTCTAATTATGAGATGATTTCCTAACTAATCAATAACCTGCTGATTAATCTGTGGCCGTAGCTACAGATGGACAACAACATATACTGATTATTTCTGTAGTAAATCAGTGTTAAGTTAAGTTTAATAAACTAATTCATTAATTAACGACCTCGCGCGGTTCAGTTCACCTGTGATTTACCACAGGTAAGTTCTCTGACGTCACACGAACTCACTAATTTCTAACTTAAACTGTTAACTGTTGTTTCTTTCCTCTTTTTCTTCTGTCCTGTTCTTAGTTTTGTCTGTAGTTTAATTAGCTCAAATCCTATTAGCGGCTAAAGCTAAAGCTAAAGCTAACGCTAGCTGTTAGCCGTTAGCGGCGGCACCTTTCGGTAAGAGGCTCCGGACGCGGTCCCGTTCATCAGGCCCCGGACCGCGGACTGCAGCGGCCGCCGGTACATGACGAGGAGCGGCTCGCTTCAGTTCAAGAGAGAGAGAAAAACAACAACAACTGTTGTTCACAGTTTGGTAACAGCGGGTCCACCTCCTCCTCCACCTCCGCCTCCTTCTTCTTCTACTTCAGCAATGTCAACGGAATCTGTCCGGCGGGAAGTTGTGTCCGGGCTGGAAACACGAGCCGAGAACAAACGTTCCGCCCTGTGAACAGAACAGTTGTTTACCCGAACTGGAACCTTTCTACTATGGAAATATATATATATATATATATATATATATATATATATATATATATATATATATATATATATATATATATATACAAAGATGGATAAATTTAGCTTATATGCTAGCTATATAAGGCTAGGTAGCTATATAATATGAATAAAAATATACACAAAGTTGTAATCAGGTGTAGTGATCCTGGGCTGCATCTGAATACCCCTAATATTCTACTACGTAGCAGCAAAAATGAGTAAGTGACGATCTAGTACGTCTGAATACCTCAGTATCTTTCAGTAGAAGGTGAAAGGTTCCCGGATGGTTTATTACTTCAGTAGGATTTTGCAGTATACAAGCGATGTTCACTACACTAACTACGCTATCCCAGAAGTCACCGGGAGGTTGAAAACCATAGAAGAAGAAACTTCACCTGCTAAAAGTGACATCTGATACTGACTGGGATGAATTAATTACTTATAGTAAACAGTGATGTCAACCACATCTATGTGTTTGTTAGTGAATGTGAATGGAGACAGCAGCCAGGGAGAGATTATTTTGATATTTTTACAATTTTATTCTAAATGTGTTTAGTGATAACAGAGGAACAGCTAAAGAGTCAGATGTCCTGTGATGTAAAACTTCCTTTTCTGACCGTTTCTATACAAACCTTAAAAAGTGATTGAATTAAAACACAAATACAGACTGTTCAGTAAATAAAAACCACGTGTACTTCAGTCAATAAAACATGTCCATAGTCATTCACGTCACCAATGTGAGTAAAAAGTCGCCGCTATGACTGAGATGCTAACTAGCCGTGGTAGCTAACCCTCTGATTCAAGCCACAAAATCATGACGTTGATGTAAACACCCGGGTCACAAAACAGGCAAGATGGCGGCGTTGTAGCACGTCCACATTGTGCTGCTACTGGTTGATATGTAGTAGCTACTACTGTAACGGTGGAGTAGTAGACACTCAGTAGTAGCAGTGTGTACTAAGGATTTGGATGCAGCCCTGGTTGGGAGTCGTCACTGTCTCTCACCCTGGACGTGGTCCATCATCAACAGACCCGGTAATGTTGTGACATTCAACCAGGTTTCTGATTGTGGGTTGGGAACAGCCCATACTCCTGGTTATATCAATGTAGCTCAACCCAGCCTCCACCATACCCAGCACCCAGAGACGCTGTTCACATGATAGACGTGGCATGATGCTGCTCACTGGACTAACAATAGTGGCCTTTTTTGGCTTTTATCTAGACCTTCAAAACCAATCCTCAGATTGTGCAGGTACCCACTGAGTATTGCTCAATGTGTAAATCCACAATGAATAATTAAAACCCCCCTACAAGTAGAAATATGCATACATTTCTACCTCAAAGTTTCTAATGACTGTGTATATATATATATATATATATATATATATATATGTGTGTGTGTGTGTGTGTGTGTGTGTGTGACAATAAAGATAGCTATATAAAGCTAGGTAGCTATATAATGTGACTGAAAATATAAAAATAAAATAAATATATATGCTAAAATGTGCTGAAAATAAAAGTCAGGATACTTCTGATGAATAGATACATAGATAGATCTATGTATCTGTAGGTATATACATATATACATATACATACATAAAACCTGTAACAACAAAGTAAAACACAACATTTCACATCCTGGTGTTTCACTGAGTGATTCCCATAAAGACTGGAGTCTTACACTTTTTTTTCTTTTGCTTATTTGTTTTATTTTTTTAAAAGGTGGTAAAAGTAAAGAGAGAACATCCTTTTACTTTCTGGGTCGTCCGGATCCTGCCCTCTTCATCTCCTCATCAAGACCAGTGTCTTTCTAACCTGGCGTCTCGTCCAGAAAAACAGCTGAAATCTCATCGTCATCGTAACGAAGCACGAATCGATTGTTTTGCCAGGAGAACGATCTTGTTTTTTCCTTCGCATTATGCGTCTCCTCTTAACTCTCCTCCTCTGGGATCTCCTCAGAAATCTCCTCCTCAGTCTTCAGTGGCGACTCATGGAGCCATGTCTCTGTCTCGTCTGGCACGTCGTCCAGGAAATCTGCAGAAATGTCTTCGTCATCAAAACGCCATTCGATTCGATAGATCGATCGTTCTATTTCGTTGTCTCAAAAAGGTTATGTGTTATCCATAGTGTTTGTTGAAATTAGTGGTGTACACATCACTGTAGTTTGACCCTTATATACATACTAGAGATGACATCAAACCATTCTGTTGCTTTCATCACTTCATGGACATTTCGTCTTCTCACCAAATATGGTAACAGAACAGAATAGATAGAACAGACTACGGGTGATTCAAAATCAATGAAACAGTGCACCGTGTCTGGAGGCCACCGGGGCCCCATCCCAGATCCAGGTAGCAGCGTGAACCACCTCGGTCCACAGGATCCTGAGGTCCACGTGACGCCAAAGGAAAAGTTTCATGTTTGTTACCAAGTGACATTTTTATTCATACACACATGCATGTTTCATAAATACATGTTATTGTTTACTAAGAATATGGAGCCTAAGTCTTGCCCCTGTTGTCTCTACTGGGCCTTGGACCAAAAAAAAAAAAAAACGACAGTCAACGGAGAGATGAAAATAATTGTCTGATCCACTTTGACTTCTACCCTGAATCACACATGTTTTGTATCTTAATTTAAATGAAACCATCAGTGAGTCAAGACCATGTTTGTGGTGTAATTGTTGGTTTATCTGCTTCTGAAAACACGTAACTGGTTCGACTACAAACCAACCAGTCTGGTAGGTGACGTCACGATGTCGACAGTCTCTCCCCCGGTGTCTCCACCTTCCACATGGACCAGATTTATAATGGTTTTATCCATGTTTAATTCTTCTTTCTTTGTCCTGGAAGAAGGAGGTGAAGCTTCGCCAAAGTCATAGTTGTTCTGTCAGAGTTTGACAGTGACGTAAATGTAGCCAGACCAGCGTTGTAGTTGCTACCTGGTCTCACACTAAACCTACAGTAACGTTTGCTGCCTGTCACTAAACAGACTCTCTCCATGTCAAACATTATCTTTATCATTCACTAACATCACATGTTAAAACCAGGACACATTTCAAACGGGACCAGAAGATCATTTTATCTCTACATTGACTTGTTCGTTGTCTCTCCATGTATGCTGTGTATATATATATATATATATATATATGCAGACTGGGCAAATCCCCGAGACAGTCCAGCACATAGTGGCAGGATGTAAGATACTAGCTGGGTCAGCGTTCATGGAGAGACACAACCAGGTAGCTAGAATAGTGTACAGGAACATCTGTACCCAGTATGGAACAGAAGTACCCAAATCTCAATGGGCCGAGCCACAGAAGGAGGTAGAGAACAACAGTACCAAGGTTCTGTGGGACTTCAGCTTCCAGACTGACAAACAGCTCCTGGTTAACCATCCGGACATAGTGGTGGTGGACAAAGTGCAGAAGAAGGCAGTGGTGATAGATGTGGAGATACCAGCTGACGCCAACATCAGGAAGAAGCAACACGAAAAGGTTAAAAAATACCAAGGGTTGAAAGAACAGCTGGAACAGATGTGGAAGGTCAAGGTGAGCGTGGTCCCTGTGGTAGTAGCAGCACTCGGGGCAGTGACCCCCAAACTGGGAGACTGGCTCCAACAGGTCCCAGGACCAACATCTGAAGCCTCGTGTTGTGTTGTTCTTGGGGCACTTTACACGATAACACTCAGAGGCGAAAATGCAAAATATTTTAACGGATGTCCATATTGTTTAGATGGTAACGGTGTTTTTGGGGGAAAACGCAAAAAAGTGAAACCACCCTCCAGAGTGGAAATCTTAAAAATGCTCCACCCTCGTGTTTGGATTGAAAATGCAAAACTGCGTTTCTCGTCACATAGAACTGACGTGACACGCATGTGCCAGTACTGGACAGGTGTGGCCACATCTGTGGTGCATACTGCATCGATAAATAGGAAATTTCACACACTTATGCGGGTCCGTCTGCATGCAGATTTCACCCCAAAACACTCGAGTTAAAAGTGAGAACAAAACGCTACATTTGCACTTTTGGTTCAGATCGTTTCCATCTAAAGGTGGCCTTAATCTAGATCCATACGAATCTTGTTGAAGTGGATTCACTGTCTCATCTCATGTGAAGTCAGACAAATGTTGACGTTGCTCACAGGTGGTTCGGCTGTGGCTCAGCAGGTAGAGTGGGTTGTCCTCTACGTGACATGGTGTTGGTTTGATTCTCTCATCCAGTACACTAGTCAAAGTGTCCTTGAGATGCCCAGAGGCAGAAGAAGATCGAGATGCAAACTCCACACAAAAAGGATTTGGATTCAAACCCAGGATCTTGTTGATGATCACTGCATCACCGTGCTGCCCATGTTTTCGTTTTGTTTTTTTCAGTCTTTGGACTGAGGGAGAAACCGGAGCACCCGGAGTAAACCCACGCAGACACGGTGAAGATATGGATTGAAACCCCAAAAACTTTTCGGTGAAGATGCACTGATAATCACAGCACTACTGTGCTGCTCTTTGCTGTTGTTATTACAGGGACAATTTAAATGTCTTTGTAATGTGGGGGAAAGCAGAGCAGCCAGAGTAAACCAACACAGACACGGGGAGAACATACAACCTCCACACACAAAAGATTTGGGATCAAACCTAGAACCTTCTTAGTGTGAGGTGACAGTGATAATCACTGCACCTTGCTCTTTTTTTAATTTTTTTTTCAGTTTTTGTACTGTGGGAAGAAACCGGAGCACCCGGAGTAAACCCATGTAGACACGGTGAAGATATGGATTGAAACCCAAAACCTTCTTTGTGTGAAGAAGCAGTGATAATCACTGCACTACTGTGTTGCCCTTGTTTTTGGGTGGTGTAAGGAAATGGAAAGAGAGTTTTTAAGTTGGGGTGAGGGATGGGGGTGTGAGGGGTTACAGGGTGGCTTGTAAATGAGAGGGCCAATGTCTGAATGTCTTTGGAGTGTGGGAAGAAACCACAGGACCTGGATTATTTGGGATGAATTTGGATTTGAAGGATTTGGAATGAAACCCAGAAACTTCTTGGTGTTGGGTGATAGTGATACTCATTGCTCTATCATGTTGCCTTTGCTATTACAGGGACAATTTGAATGTCTTTGTAATGTGGGGGAAAGCAGAGCAGCCAGAGTAAACCAACACAGACACGGGGAGAACATACAACCTCCACACATCAAACCTAGAACCTTCTTAGTGTGAGGTGACAGTGATAATCACTGTACCGCTATGTTGCTCTTGTTTTTTTTTGTTTTTTTTTTTTCAGTTTTGGACTGTGGGAAGAAACCGGAGCACCCGGAGTAAACCCATGTGGGGGGATTGATTAGGAGAGGGGTGGATGGGGGGTTGGGGGAATCGGGGGGTGGGGCTTTTCTTGTAGGGAGGTAAGGTGAGATGAATGGTAGTTTGGTAGTGTGAGTTGTTAGGAGAGTGGTTTTGCTTCACCGTGTTGCCCTTGTTTTTGGGGGGATTGATTAGGAGAGGTGTGTGGATGGAGGGTTGGGGGAATCAGGGAAGGGGGGGTTGGGGGGTGAATGGTAGTTGGTAGTGTGAGGTGTTAGGAGAGTTGTTGGAGTGGTTATCTTCTACCAGGCTGGTGTGTAGGAGGAGAGGGATGAAAAGGGGCTGTTGGGAGTTTCAGGTGTAGATGGATGACAAATGAAGTCTGGATAAGCTGTCCTCAGCTTTCTGGAGGGCCATACTCAGTTTTTTCTGTTCTTCCAGGGACTCTGACAGCTTCTTACAAGTGTCCATGAGCTCATTAAAGTACCTCTCAGATTTTTTCCTGTCTTTTTCTGAGGCAGACGCACATTTATCAGCTCTCTGCTGCAGGTCAGAGCTTTGAATCTTTTCCAGTCTCAGTTCATTTTCCAGTTCAGCCAGTTTTATTCTGCTCACTGTCTGATCTGCAGTGAGTTCATTCACCCTTTTCTGAAGCTTATCAATGGCAGCACGACTCCTGGAAATGATATTTGTCTGGGCTAATGACTTAGCTTGATATTGTCTCTGAAGGCTGGAGAAATCGTTTTCTGCTTTCTGGTCTGACTCAGCCATTCTGTGTCTTTCCTCCTTCCTTAGTGACAACTTTTTGCAGGTTTCCTTGAGCTTGACATGGTACATCTCATAGTCGGTCCTTCCTTTTTCATATGCAGAGGCAGCTTGCTGAAGATCAGAACTTTGCATCTTTTCCAGGCTCAGTTCATCTTCCAGTTCAGCCAGTCGTTTTTTGCTCTCTGATTGTTCTGCAGTGAGTTCGTTTACCCTGCCCTCAAGCTTGCTGATGGTAGCTTGACTCTCAGAGATGATATGTCTTTGAGAGTTTAACACGACGTGATGTTCCTGGAATCTGGAGAACCTGTCGTTAGCGCACTGGAGGTCAACAGCCAGTCTGAGCTTTTCCTCTTCTGTTCTGATCAGTTTCTCATGGGTTTCCTCCAGCTTGACACGGTATTTCTCACACACCGCCCTTTCAGTTTCACATGTAGAGGCAGACTGATCAAATTTCTGCTGCAGGTCAGAGCTTCGGATCTTTTCTTTTTTCCATGCTTCTTCCATTTCAGCCAGTCTTCTCCTGCTTCCTGACTGATCTGCAGTAAGTTCAGTGACCTTGTGCTGCAGCTCAGCAATGGTAGCTTGACTCTCAAAGAGGCTGTTTCTCTGAGAGCTTGCCTCTGCTAGCTGTCGTTCCTGGAGTTTAGAGAATCTGTCATCTGATTTTTGGAGGGCCAATTTCAGTTTTTCCCGTTCCACCTGTATTTCAAACAGCTTTTCACGGGTTTCTTCAAGCTTGGCATGATATTTCTCACATGTGTCCTTTTCTCTTTCAGATGTGGACCAAGATTGATCAACCTTCCTCTGCAGGTCAGAGTTTCGAATCTTCTCTTCTCTCAATGCATCCTCCATTTCGATCAGTCTTCTCCTGCTTCCTGACTGATCTGCAGTGAGTTCAGTGACCCTGTGCTGCAGCTCAGCAATAGTAGCTCGGCTCTCAGAGAGGCTGTTTGCCTCTGCTAACTGTTGTTCCTGAAATGTGGAGAACCTGTCGTGGGCTTTCTGGAGGGCCGACTTCAGTTGGTCCCGTTCTTTCTCTGTTTTGGAGAACTTGTCACGGGTTTCGTCAAGCTTGACACAGTACTTCTCACATGTGGTCCGTTCTTTTTCAAATGCAGATTTATATTGCCCAACTTTCTTCAGCAGGTCAGAGCTTTGAATCTTTTCCTGTGTTAGTGCATCTTCCATTTCAACCAGTCTTCTCCTGCTTCCTGACTGATCTGCAGTAAGTTCATTCACCCTGTGCTGCAGCTCAGCAATGGTAGTTTGATTCTTACTGAGGATATTTTTCTGAGAGCTTGCCTCTGCCAGCTGTTGTTCCTGAAGTTTAGAGAACTTGTCGTCAGCTTCCTGGAGGACCACATTCAGTCTGACCCGTTCCTTCTCTAACTTGGACAGTTTGTCACGTGTTTCTTCTAGCTTGACACGGTATTTCTCACATGACGTCTTTTCCTTTTTACATGAAGAGGCAAAGTGATCAATTTTCTTCTGTAGGTCAGAGCTTCGAATCTTTTCTTGTTTCAGTGCATCCTCTGTTTCAGCCAGTCTTCTCCCGCTTCCTGACTGATCTGCAGTCAGTTCATTGACTCTGTGCTGCAGCTCAGCAATAGTGGCTTTACTTGCATCATTTTTCTTTGCTGTCATTTCCTCAAAGCGCTCGAACTTCTTAACGATGTCTACGTTTTCCCGCCTTAGAACTTTGTAGTCATACTTCAAGCCCTCTATCTTTTTTAATGCTTTCAAGTACTCAGCTTTTTCATTCTTAACTGCCTCCTCAAGTCCGCTGCAAACTTCTTCACATCCCCGAAGCTGGTTCTGGGCAAGCTGTTTCTCTTTCAGAGCAGCCTCAAGTTCACCTGTTAACTTTTGTATTTGTTGAAGCAGGTTGTTCTGTTCTTCTGACTGCTTTTGCTTTTTGGACACAGCAGCTTCATATTCCCTCTGGAGTTTACAGGTTTTTCTTTCTTGCTCTTTATTAGCTAAGGCACAACGGTTGATTTTCTCCTGCAGGGATTTAATTTCATTGTCCTTTTCCTGCGCAAGTAAGTCAAGCTCCTCCTTCATAGTTTCACAGGCCTCTTTCTGTAGAGCTGATTTTATGTCATTAACAACCTCTATGAAGTAAGGGTTGTTCCAAAGGTCTTCATCGTTGGAGGTAGAGAACTGCTTGTGACTCTCCTCTGGTACCTCCTCCTCATCATAATCCTCAAAGGAACTGGAATAGTATTCTTCTGCACTATGTAGAGAGCTTTGCTTATCTATACTGTCCTCCTTTGGTACCTCCTCATCGCTCTCGTCCACAATCACAGCCTCTATCTCCTCTGGTACCTCCTCGTCGCTCTCGTCCACAATGACCATCTCTATCTCCTCTGGTACCTCCTCGTCACTCTCGTCCACAATCACAGCCTCTATCTCCTCTGGTACCTCCTCGTCACTCTCGTCCACAATGACCATATCTATCTCCTCTGGTACCTCCGCGTCACTCTCGTCCACAATGACCATATCTATCTCCTCTGGTACCTCCGCGTCGACTCTCGTCCACAATGACCATATCTATCTCCTCTGGTACACTCTCATCCACAATCACCATCTCTATCTCCTCTGGTACCTCCGCGTCGCTCTCGTCAACAATGACCATATCTATCTCCTCTGGTACCTCCGCGTCACTCTCGTCCACAATGACCATATCTATCTCCTCTGGTACCTCCGCGTCGCTCTCGTCAACAATCACCATCTCTATCTCCTCTGGTACCTCCTCGTCGCTCTCGTCAACAATCACCATATCTATCTCCTCTGGTACCTCCTCTCGTCCCACAATATCTCCTCTCCTCTGGCGTCAACAATGACCATATCTATCTCCTCTGGTCACCTCTCTATCTCCTCTGGTACCTCCTCGTCACTCTCGTCAACAATCACAGCCTCTATCTCCTCTGGTACCTCCTCGTCACTCTCGTCCACAATGACCATCTCTATCTCCTCTGGTACCTCCTCGTCGCTCTCATCATAATCCTCAAAGGAACTGGAATAGTATTCTTCTATACTATGTAGAGAGCGTTGGTCATCTGTGCTGTCATTTTCTGGAATATCCTTCTCAAACTTCTGTGGAAACATTTCCTCTAGCCCAGTGTCTACATCATTTGGTATCTCATCCATAAAATTTGCTGAAATCTTCATGTCTTTAGAACAAAACATGAGTGGATTGCTATGCAAAGAGAAAGAACTTGTTTTTTTCATTGCATTAAGCATCTCAAAAAGGTTAAGCGACAATGTTTAACAATGTAAAACTCGATAATGTTTGTTGAAATTAGTGGTTTACAGATCACTGCACTTTGACCCCTATATACATACTAGCAATGACTTCAAAGCACTCTGTTCCTTTTATCTGACCTTTGATCTTTGATCCTTTGATCTTAAAAGGACAGTTCACCAAAATTCCAAATATGGTAATAGAATAGAATAGAATAGAATAGAATAGCATAGAATAGCATAGAATAGAATAGAATAGAATAGAATCTTGCACTTTAACATTGATCATGGTATTGATCAGTGTCTATTCATATTGATGCAGTAACAGACCATTATACCCAGATATCACAGGTTGAGGTTGTAGTCTGACAGACATTTGTCACTGTTGGATGTTTTTTTTTTTTAATTATTTGCACCACGTTCCTGTTTTGTACCTTGTTTAAACTTGTGTTTGAGTTTGTGTATTTGCGTCGTTTCTGTAGTTGAAGCTGTTTTATCTGACTGAGACACATTGAGTTGTTGGTTTGACGTTGACCGTGATGACTGAAACCATCCGGGTATTAACAGTTCACTGTGTTCACCAGGCTGGTCAGTGTGAAACACACTCACACACTCAAAGTGGTTAGTGATTGATCTAAATACAGACACTGATGAGGTGAAATGCAGGTCAGTTGTGCTGAGAATCAGCTGCTGTGGCCTCGTTTCAACCTGGAAAATAACAAGGAAGAACAGGGAGGACAGAGATGAGACCGACACACTAGGAAACTCCAGGGGGCGCCGATGAGACTGTGACAGTAACCAGACACAACTAAAGTAAAACTGTTTTATTTACTGTTCAGAAAAATTAAAGTGTCATCAACATATATATATATATATTGTCTCTAAAAACCACTAGTTGGATTATATCGAATAAAAACCCTTAAAATCTATTTTCTGGTTTGTGTGTGTGTGTGTGTGTGTGCTTTATTTCCTGCCAACATATTTGTACTATTTTACCAGTAAAGGTAGAAAAGTATAGCACTGGCTAGAGATGATTAAAGATGAGTGTTGTTACCTTGTGGAGTTTCCAGCTGCACTGTTCAAATGTGGAGCCAGAAGTTAATAATTTTGTGTGTGTGTGTCTGCAAGTTAGTGTGTAATTATTGTGTCAGTGTGTGATATTGTCTGTATCCTCTGTGCATTCCTGACACGCATTGTGTGTATGCATATTTGTGTAATTGTCTGGTGTCCATTTATGTGTGTTTTTGTATTAATAAAGGGTGATAAATGGCGGCTCAGAGGAAGCGTTGGATTCCTGTGCGGCTCCCGTTCCTGTGAGAAACCTCGCTAAAGAAAGCAGACATAAATAATGGCTGCCACGCCGCCATCCTGCCCGCAACGCTGCACTGTGTGTGACAAGATGTGTGTGTGTGTGTGTCTCAGTATCCCACAGGAAAAAAAAAAAGTGCAAAGAAAACAAAGGTCAAGGATGTATTTATACACACCGTGCACACATACACATGCAAAAAGCAAGTGAGTGATGGCCCTGCCTCTCCTCAAAGACACATAGTAAAGTGTGTGGTGTGTGTCTGTTCCATCATCTGCTGCCTCCGCAGGCGAAACAAACAGAAAAAAGTGGGCGAGCGTCTCACCGCAGAGTGCAGGCACCTTGTTTCCACATGGTCCCTGGTTTGAAAGAGTTTGTTTCTTGTGGGTGGGTGTCATTAACGAGCAAACGGTACGAGCAAAACGCCGTTAAACCCGACCGGTAACAGATGATCACGGCTTCAGATTAGATTCAGACACGATCTTCTTCAAAATGAAACTGTTCACTTGTGCATGAAAACAACAAATTCGACCTCAGGTGAGATTCAAGAAGTTAGTAAACGGAGACAGACGAGGGCGTCGGTCAAGAGATGGTGTCGAGTCGGTGGGTCCATCACTGACCTGCAGCAGGTTTTGTTTTCGTAGAACTACCGGCACAGTTTCCAGTTTCTGTTTGAGAAGTTTAATGAGTCGGTTTGTGCGTAAAAACAAACGTAAAGACGTGAGTCATTGTCAATGTTTTCTTTCCACATAATGAAGTTATTGGGTCGATCGTGATTTGGAAATCGTGAGTCATCTCACAGACTTTGATCAGACCTTCTGAAGGAATTCAGCCTGAGAACTGAACTCAGTTCAAGTGATCTCTGGTTTTCTTTGGCCTTTTAAAAACGCCACATTTCGCCACGTGTCTCTGCTGCATCAGGTCCAAACGACACGAACGTAGCTGCATCGCAGTGAGACGTCGCCAGAGACGCTCCAGGGTTCACGTGACCGAGCAGCTTTTGTCCTGACAGGTGGAGCCTCGTCACTGATGCTGTTCCTGCTGCAGGAGCCACCCAGACATCAAAATCATTAAGGGACAATTTTGGCCTAAAGTTGTCAAAGTTTCAGAAGGATGGACGGCCTCTATATGGACCAGATTAGAGGTGAAAAGACAAAAAGACGCCAATAGAACCAGTTATCAAACTCCAAAACATCGAGATAACTGCTCCATAAAGATCCAACATCACCACAGTCAAAACTAAAGTGTCCTTAACTTTGTAAATGTACAGACTGATTCTATATAGTTTGATCCAAACTCTCAGCTGACGTCAGGACAAAAGAGTATTTTCATGGAAATTAACTAATTCTGTGTTGTGGTGGAAACAGAAAGTTGAGCTGCAACAACATCATAGTCTGACTGAATTCAACCATCGACTTTTACAGACTTTCAACAAAGTTACTAACTGGCAACAACACAAGTCACGTTAGTTTGACGCTGACACTGGTTTAAAACATAGACATTTGTCTCCACTCAACTCTATGTTCCTCACACTGTCGTTATGACTCTTTAGGTTGAAATTACAAAACATCAACTTTCTCTAAACTCATCTGATTGATGTGATTTTGTATCAACTCATCATCAACTGGAAATAAAACTAGAACAACTGGACTGTTTGTGCATTAATCTTTATCATTAATCTTTTAATCATTAGCAGTTTCTCCCAAGATAAACACAATAAAGTCAAATAAAGACACATAAAGTCCAGTATCTGTGAACATTTTCATTCTCATCTTGTGGTTTGATCCAAGGATCTAAAGATCGAGCCACATCATCCTGTTGGATTCCTCCTGGATCTTCAGGTCATTGCAACATAAACATAAAACACAGTGACAGTGTTGTACTTCAGCCACGAGGGCAGGAGACAGGAAAAGTTGGCGGGAAGAGCAGCTGAGTGGGTGAAAGAGAAGACAAAATATATAAAAGAAAACGGTCGTGAACGCAGCGAAATGGGACGTGGCTGCTTGAGTTTCAATCCTGCAGAACATTTATTGACACGTCCAGTTTCACACCGGACTCTGTTCACGCACCTTCAGTTCAATCTGTCGCCAAACTCCACACAGAAGGATTAAAATGCAACACGTCTCCATCTTTTCCCCGAAATTTATATTATTCACCTACAAGTCAAGACCAGGTGCCAGATAAAACCACTAATAATAATGTCTGGCACGGTTGGGCCAAACCTTGAAGCTCAAACGTTGTCACACGACTCGTGACAAATAAAAGGACGAAGACGAGGAAGAAAACAGGAGGTTCGGAGATGGAGTGATGACAGAGTCGCTCTCCTGCTAAGGCAGCCTGATTTCCTGAGAGTTTAACGACGGTGGGGGTGAAATAACAACAGAAACGACACGTTTCAGCCTCAGGTTACGAGAACATGGCACCTCCTCCTCCTTCAATTCCTGGCTCTTCCTTCCTTCACCCGCTGGCTAACGTTACCGCTAACACCTCCTGACGCAGGACAGGGCACCAGCCTGCTGTACAAACTGATGATCTAACCGCCACAGCTGCTTGGAGTGTGTGAGTGTGAGAGCATGAGGATGTGTACGTTCACAAAACACAATATGCCTTCCAGTCAGCGAGGTTGGCGGCGGCGGCGGCGACGTTGAGCAGCACAGGACGGGAGACGATCTAACCCCAAAAACACCTGTTAATGAAACAGTGTGTGTGTTTTTTTGAAAGACGTCCACAACAAACATGTTGAACGTGTTTTCTTCCTCATAAAACATCATAAATTCAGCTTTTTTTTTCCTCTCAGCAGAAACTGAAACTGTGAACACAGTGTTAACATCAACACCTTTTAAGTTCATATGGTGAAGTAGTTAACAAACATTTTAAAAAACTTTCCATCATGAATGGACGCTGGTTTAAAGGCCCAGTGTCGACAACTCAGGAGTGTTGAAACTAAACTGTGAGGAAACAGTATGATGAACACAGGAGGGTGAAACTAAAGGCTTTAATAGAAATCAAAGGAAAAGAAAAAGAACGAAACTGAACAATAAAATCATTTGAGGCCAAGTTTGGTCCAATGTTGTCAAAGGAGGATGTACGGCCTCTATATGGACCAAATAATAAACTACAAAACATCAACAAAACTGGTCCAACAAGACCCAACATCACCACAGTCAAGACTAAAGTCTTCACCTTGTTGACCTTTACTTTTTAACTAGTGTGTTAAACCATAACTATGACATAGTCAAACCAAAGACCTTCACCTGCTTCTTCTGAGACTGAATGAACCAACAATGACCAACGTCTGTTACACTACAACCACATTAGTGGCTTCAGACTGTGGATCCAGGCCGGACCAGGGTCATCTGGGGGTCTAAGTCCCAGGTCTAGCCCCGAGACTTTAGTGTTCAGACAGTCAGACCACCAGCTTCTGGATCAGTCTTCAACCAGCCTCCGTTTGTGAAAACGTCACCAACACCGTCCATTTTCAAACAGGATAGAGGTTCAAGCAAAAACAAACAACTATCAGCAAGTAAACGATCAATTCTGTCTGTTTTTAATTCTAGTTGTATCAGATCTACATGGGTCTGCTGGAAGATGTTAGCTTGATAACTGCTGCTAGCGTAGCTGATACTGCGCTGTAGTTTCTTAAGTTCTTCTCAGACTTGGAGGGCAGCTCTCTCTGCCACCATGTGTTTCAAGAGCAGAGCACCAACATCATCATGAGACCAGAAGTGTTGGTCCATCGTTCTCCGTAGCAGCTAAAATCATAATTACATTTCTGTGCTGCCGTCTTCATTACCTCTACCTGCTGTCTCCACACCTGCAGCAACGGGTTGACTCCACCTTAACGTTGACGCCTCCTCTAGCTCCTCTCTGGCCCTGAGGTGGCTCCAGTTAGCACCGGCTCCAGACGGTGTGAAAGCAGTTAGCCTCGGTCAGCTTAGCTTTGGCCCGACATATTGAAAATCTGGGAACCCAGGAGCAGTGTGAGCTGGTCAATAGGGGGCGATGTGAACATTATATTCAACATAAATAAATCACTGTCTCTTCGACCTTCAGTTTGTGTCCATGTAACAATGTAAGAAACTTTTAAAACTGTTTTTACCTTAACTTTACGTGAATACGTTTACTTCTCATACACTTCCACCTGCTGGGTCACGGACACATGAGTGTGTTTGTAGCTCAAAAAAAAAACTGCTGCAGATCACTAGACTCCATCTCAATACTAGAAAATGACACAAAATACCAAAATAGCTACTGAAAGACAATGAGAAAAAGGTGACTGACGTCCAAACTGCTCAACATCTTCACATTTGGTTCCTGGTTTCAATACATTTCCCATAATGCAACAAACCAGGGACATATTTATATTAGTCCATGTTACAGTTGTAATAGTTGTGCAGCCCCCTTTTTTTGCAGATGCCCCACAATCTTGGCGATCAGCCATCATTTCCAAATCAAGGTTATAATCGTCTCTTTATATCATGTATTTCATAACCAGCCGCCCCCCACCCCTCCTTCACCT
This sequence comes from Polydactylus sextarius, assembly GCA_016801845.1. Lineage (NCBI taxonomy): Eukaryota > Metazoa > Chordata > Actinopteri > Polynemidae > Polydactylus > Polydactylus sextarius. The sequence continues at coordinate 27,295,915 of CM028908.1, forward strand.
CCAACCCTGGCTGCAGCTGCTCTGACATTTTATCCTTTGCGAGCACTTACTTATAAAAACACGGTGCAGAGGAAACACTAGACGGTTTGGAGCGGCCGACAGGTAGAGACGGTAATGTGCCGACAGTGAAGGTTTGGAAACGCTTCCATCTGCGTGATGGTAGAGAAAGATGTGGCCTTGAGGTGAAGAAATGACCCAGAGGAGTGAGAAGGCAACAAAGTTAAGGTCTATGTTTCACTAAAGTGTTTCCTGGCAATGCTGTGTATGTGTGTGATTTTGTGGCCCCCTCAAACATCCCTAAAACATTAGCACTACAGTATTTCTACTGTATGACTCTGGATGTGCTTTAACTCGGGTATGAACACAACCTGTCGCTACAACTGCACTTTGTTTCTGTTTTGGGATTAAGATAAAGACTAAAGCTGGAGGTCAAAAGTTGAAATTAAAACACATGGAGTTTGTGTTTATATCGACTAACAAAAATATCCAGCTGCACAACGAGAAGGAAGTTGAGTTTCTACAACCGGTTAATGTCGGGGTTGGTTTGGTTTAGAGCCTTCACCTCTACGTCCTACAGGTTTCCAGTGTGGTGACATGGTAGATTTATTCAAGCTAACGTCAGCTCATTAACGTGAGTGTGAGGGTTGAAACTTAAACCCAGAAACCAGAACAGACCACGTCCCCTGAACGACAGGTACTTTACAGTCTGCTGGTTCAGGACCTGATGAGATCTGTGAAACTCTAAAGTGACAGAGGGAGAAAAATTACTCGTGCAGAATCTTGGAAAAGTTTTCCATTTAGGTCACATGCTTCCGGGTCAGTTCACTACGGTGGCCGACAAACGCACGCACCGACTCAACACGTCTCAGTCAGAGAAAACAACTTCAACTACAGAAACGATGCAAATACACAAACTCAAACACAAGTTAAAACAAGGTACAAAACAGGAACTTGGAGCAAAAAAAAAAAAAAATAAAAAATGGCTACAAGAAACAAAGACACATGCATCATCATGAAATGTGCTGCAAATACAGAAACGATGCAAAGCAAGAAAAAATCTGCAAATATAAAACGCTGTATAACCAGTCACTACAACGGAAGTGCTCCAGACCTGCAGTAACAGCACAACAGTGTCTCTCCATTGAACTGATACGCTGAGAGCGCCCTCTGCTGGTCTGGAGCACTTCCATTGTAGTGTCTGTTATGCAGCGTTTTATATTTGCAAATGTTTTCTTGCTTTGCATCGTTTCTGTATTTGCAGCACATTCCATGATGATGCATGTGTCTTTGTTTCTTGCAGTGAGTTTTTTATTTGCTCCATGTTCCTGTTTTGTACCTCGTTTGTACCTGCATAAACAATGTTTTAACCCAATTTCCCGTTTCCACATGGACATGGAAATTTCCTAAAATACCACAAACGTTGTTGTGTTGACATAACCCTAGAGTCACCACATGTCCTTTAAAACTGTAAAGATCTGCTCTGACTCTCGTTGTCAACTTTGGTTCAGACTGTTGGGACAAGTGGTTGGATAAAACCTTGTGGGTCAGAGCCAGTCTGTTACAGCCGGGATGAAAACCTGTATCACTGTAACAGCTGAGGTTCTGGAGAAGGTGTGTGACTGAGACGATACTTGGTTTAAAACAAGTCTTTACTGTAGTTAAATGTTTCACAAAAAACAAAAAAGTTGTTCAAATCAAATAAAGAAATCTCAAAAACTCAGGCAGAAATTATGGTGCTAAAACAACACAAAGACAGAGTAGGAGGAAACCAAAAGACTTACCAACGAGACGATCCGACAGAATAAAGTCCACAATGTGGTTTCAAGACGAGGAACGAGGGTCCGGTCCACGAGACTGGGTTCAAATAACAGAATAAGGTCACATGATGTGACAGGTGAACTGAATAACACGTGATTGACAAAGGTCCCAAAACTGAGGCCTGTTTCTCCAAAACCACAACACAATCAATGGATGGAAACATCAACAAAAACCTTTATTGAATCAATGCAGAAGTGACTGTTAATGTATCTGTTAGAAAAGAAACAAAATTTGTCAACAATTCAGTATCAAGTGACTTACCAGGAAGTGTTTTTTTTTTTATATATATAACGGCCGATCCAGCGATCCTCTAGACAGGATTAATATGTTGTCCCCTGGTTGTTTGTAATGTTTTCACTGTTTCAACAAACCTTAGTGCAGCAGCATCAACAGCTCCTGGTTCTTTGTCGGTCTACAGACCACGATGACCAGTGGTCCACGGCGCCCTCTAGAGTCTTGGAGTTTCCATGCCAAGAGCCTTTTCCTCCAATTTGCAGAAAATCAGCTAATTGAAACATTGATTTACTGTCACAAACCTCCAGTGGAGTCGACTCCCTGGTCGGTGCCATTAAACCACAGCAGAAGAAGAAGAGGACACAAGATGAGTCATTAACGTAGCTCCAGTCAAAGCTCAGACGACGGAAAACCGTGTGGAAAACATCACATCAGTCCGTTTCCATTGCACTTTGTTGCATTTTGTTTTTCATTGATGCTCCAACTTTCACACTCACACTTCAGTATTTTAAACTGCAAACTGAAAAAGCAACTTGATTGAAAAGTCCTCACAGATATGGAAGCTGAAGCATGCGTTGCGTTCGTGTATTTGTTCGGTGCCTCTGGCTCGGCTGCGCCTCAACCCAGGCCAACGTACACTTTCATTTTTCATATTCGATGAAGTTTGGAAGGTCAGGCCTTGATTCGATATTCACAGCTTGATCACACGACGCCAACACGACGCCTCTCACATCATCTCACAGAGGTCAGTCGTGCAGGAATGGAGGGAAGCCTACGAGCCATGTTTTACATTAGAATATATTTTCAGCAGTTTGTCTTGGCCTCAGGTTTGTTATAATATTTATAAGTGTGGGAGACAACGCCAGCTGTTGATTAGAGTGAAATAACAGAAATGGTAAAAGCAGCAGTAAGAGACCTGGACTTCCTGTTGGGCTGAGGTGAAAGTCATGAACAGAAATAAAGTTGTTGTCACTTGAGACAAAACAAAAAAAAGCTGAATAACTTTTGGGCGAAGTTAAAAAGCAACGTTTTGTGGATAAATTTTGTCACGTCATGATCTTACTGTAACTTAACATGTGTCTGGTTTTAACATTAACAACATTTTGGTGGTGTTTGTTTGTCTGGGAGTGCTGCCTAATCGGCTGTCGATGCTAATGTTAGCTATGTAGCAACAGTAAAAAACTTAACACGTAGCGCATTTAAAGGATCTGTAAGTTAGATTTAGCTTGTTAGCTGGTTCATTAGCATGCTAACATCTGTAGAAATTCAGGAAATAGAAGCAAATCAAGACATCTACAGTTAAAACAAACACAAAGTTTTACAGAAGACGTGACGAGCTAAAGTTACAAAGCTGAATGTTGGCAGCCATTAGCTAACTGAAGCTAATAATAGCTAGCAGATGTGTGATGAAACAAACAGAAAAATCTACAGTTCTCATGTTTCCATTGGATGAACTGGCTCGTTGAAACAGAGGGCGGGGCTTAGTGAAGCTGGACCACTCAGAATATTCACCAGATGGTGGCGCAGCAAGAACAGTCAGATGTTTTGCCGAGTTTGATTTGATTCATCAATAAACGTACAAACCAAGATTACAAAATGTGAAACACTTTTACAAAACTTGAGACAAATTTACATTTTAAAAAACATTTTTACATATAAACCATAGAGTACATGAACTCTATCAATGAAAACTCGTTTTAGCTGTTCCCCGTCATCACTTCCGGTTCAACCCCGGAGTTGGTACATTCTCCTTCCGGTTGATGGTTGATATTTGAAAATTTGTTTTGCTGTTTGTAAAAGTGTTTTTTTGTAAACATAAATGTGTTGAAGCTGTGAACACGACTCTTTAAATCCCATTATAGACCAGTCTTAACAGTTGGTGGCGCCCTCATGTGGTTATTTTGAGCTAATGTCTGAAGCTCTGTAACCAAACCTAAATATTTAGTTTTTTCACCACCAGGGGGCAGCCATCTTTTAACAAACTAGTATGTGATTGGTTTGTTGCAATAGAGGGCGGGGCTTAGTGAAGCTGGACCACTCAGAATATTCACCAGCTGGTGGCGCTATAAGAACAGTCAGATGTTTTGCCGAGTTTGATTTGATTTGTCCTGAGGGGAGCGTGAATGACTGAGCCACGTCTGTTCAAAGACAGACGGTTGTTAGGATCCATCCTCTGAGGATCATGAACGTCTGGTCCCTGACCTGACATCTTGAGACTCTTCTCTCTAACCTCCTCTGACCTTTTCTTCCTTCGATGTTCACCGACGCTGTTTTCATTTTGCAAAGTGCAGCCCACATGTTTATTACAACGCCCTTCGTCGGCATCTGTGTTGTTGGTGGTGACGATGACAAAGTACATGTTCGCATGTTCATCAAGTGTAACTGATGTTTTCCATTTGTTTACTTTACAACTAAGGCCATCGCAGATTTTGTTTTCCTTTCTTCCAAGTGTGTTGGCCACATTTGCCACACTGGCGGCCTCTGATCCTTTTGTTGCTCAGCACCAAAACTACAGATACTTTCAGTTCCCAGGGGCCTTTACCACTGGCACACACACACACACACACACACATGCAGTATAAACTATGAGTTGTGTGTGTGTGTGTGTGTTAGTCTTGGCCGTGTTCCCGTCGTGGCTATAATCAGGGGCGTCTTTGACATGTCACAGTTTCCCCACCTAGACATGACCTGCCCTCAGCCAGGAAACACTGAACAAACCAACTGTGCCCGGACTTGTGTGTGTGTGTGTGTGTGTGTGTAGAGCAAGACAGAAACGGAAGAAAGTGTGTGTGTGTGTGTGTGTGTGCGTGTTTGTGGAAGGCGTGTAACAACATTACGTGTGTGTATACGTACCGCGCACGTACATGTAAATGTAAATGTAAACGTGTTGAAGCTGTGAACACAACTTCTGTTTAAATCCCATTATAGACAAGTCCTAACACCCGGTGCCGCCCCCATGTGGTTATTTTGAGCTAATGTCTAAAGCTCTGATCGATCTGTAACCAAACATAAATATTTAGTTTTTTCACCACTAGGGGGCAGCCATCTTTCAACAAGCTAGTATACGTGTAAATTACAACATATTGTTTGATGACAAGATGTTAACATTTCGATTCTTTGGACAATGATACGATATTTGACACAATACGATTGTTATTCGATGTGATTCAGGTACTGAGATCGATAAGAGAAGATATCATTGATCTGTTGAACATGATCAGTTCTGATTCTGATTAATTTACTTATCTTATTTAGACATTTTTGCTAACTTAGCTAGGTTTGGGATATTCGCTGACTTAGCTAACTGTTATACCCGATATAAATTAGCTACTTCAGCTAACTGAGGTTGAAGGATCCAACTGTTGTAGCTTCACGTCTCAGTAAAACAAACTGGATTAGTTGAAACGAGACAGACTAGTCTCCACCTGGGACGGATACAGCTGACAAATTTATTTACACAATGTTTTTATCTAAAGTAGCGTTAACACACATACACACAGCGTAGTTCGTGGCCTCGTGGTTAAACACCAGCACCTTGTTGAAGAAAGAAACAAGCAACAAACACGATAATCACGATCCCTCGGGGGAAACAGCATTAATCGTCCAATAAAACAGGGAGGACAACAAAGACACACAATTAAATCTTACTTCATCCGAGTAATCTGACTGATGTTTACAGACGCGGCCAGAACAGTGGCAGACGTGATCCTCAGATCCTCAGTTAACCTTTTTTTTATTGTCCAGTAAACAGACAGCGTCACCCGGAGCTTTACTACTCTTTAAAGTCAAATTACTACGAGTTGAGCAGAGACACTCGAGGTGGAGGTGATTCACAGCTGCTTTTTCCTCGCGCAGTCACGAAACTGCACATTTTTACACAATCGCATCAACTTAATTGTGTCCGACAACAATAATATTTACACCAGAGGCCTCTCTGTGTTCACTATCCACCATTTTATCACAGGTCGCCCACGATGAAGCTTCTGCGGGTACGTGGCGTAGTGTAACTGCACTATTAGCTTCTGTTAGCTTCTTTTATCTTCTTTTAGCCTCCGTTAATCACTGGTAGCCAAATCTGTTAGCCTGTGCTAACCTCTGTTAGCTTATGCTAGCCGCCGTTAATCTCTATTAGCCTTCGGTAATCACTGTTAACCATTGTTACCCTCTGTTAGCCAGTGTTAGCCGATGTTAGTCTATGTTAATCTATGCTAACCTCTGTTAATTGCTATGAGCCATTGTTATCCTGTTAGCCAGACCCGTCAGTCAGTGTTAGCCTGCATTAACCTCTGTTAACCTCTGTTAGCCACTGTTACCTTCCGGTAATCACTATTAGCCTTTGCTAATCACTGTTAGCCACTGTTAGTCTGTTAGACTATGCTAGCCTCTGTTAGCCACTGTTAGCTTCTGCTCAACCTTTATTAGCCACTGTTCTCATTTAGCTTTTTCTCTTTGATGCTGTTAACTAGTTTTGTATGCTAACAGGGTTTAGCAATAGGTCAGTTCCCATTGGCTACAAATAAGACACAAAACTTGAAGCGGCCAATTAAAATGCAGCCTCAGGTCACTTGATCTGCAGCAGTTTTTAGAAGCTACAAACACACTTGAGTCTGTGGCCCCGGCAGGTGGAAATCTATGAGAAGTAAACGTATTCACGTAAAAAAAATACATTTTAACAGTGTTGGTGTTGGCAACACACACACACACACACACACACACACACACACACACACACACACACACATACACACACACACACTAATCCAGAAGAGGTGACTTCACTTCTGTAAAGTTTGTGCGAACATATAATCACCCACTGACTGACCAGAGCTTTATAGATACACACACACACACACACACACACACACACACACACACACACACACACACACACTAACAGACTGTAACAGGCCACTTAAAGCTTCGTACCACAGAACAGGCCAAACCACAGCGTCGACCTCAGAGCAGGAAAAAAAAACAACAAAAAAACCTGCTGTTTCCGTAGCGATGACATCATCATCAGACGGCGGCCATCTTGGATGTTTATATATATTTGACTGTTTAAGTTTCAGCAGATGACGACAATAAATCACTTCTCTTCCATCTTTTGTTTCATATAAAATTGTTTTATTGTCGAAACATCGCGTTGACTTTTATGTTGAAATGTTGCAACTTTTACAACAATATGTCATAAAAACATAAAACTAGAAATTTATTTCAGTAATCTGAATTTATTATAGAAAAAACACAAATAAACAAATTTTATTTTATTTTTATATTATCATACAAGCTGTTATTTACATGATACCTTCAGTTATTAAATATTATAAAATAAAAATAATTTTAATAATAAATAATTTTTAAATTTTTTTTGGTGAAATGTTTCCTCACTTCCTTCCTGCTCCTCTTCATCATCTTCATCATCATCTTCTTCTTCTTCTTCCCTTGTTTTTTCATCTCTGACAGAAACTAAGATAAGAGTTTGAAAACACACAAACAACATGAAGACAATGGTGTTGTTTTAGTTTTTATTGTTTAGTCAGGAGCAGAATGGCCAGTGTGTGTGTGTGTGTGTGTGTGTGTGTGTGTGTGTGTGTGTGTGTGTGTGTGTGTGTGTGTGTGTGTGTGTGTGTGTGTGTGTGTAGGGGGTCATGGCAGCTCTCAGTGGCTCGTTGTTTGCTTGGCATTTTATTGCTGCAGCCTGGTTTTCATTGACAGTCCCATCAGACTCTTTACACTTTAGCAGCTCTGAGTCTTTATGTTCGTACACACGAGGCTGCGGCTGCCAGGAGGATTAACACGCCACCGGGAGACGGTCCCACGTTACCACCTCCTCTGTGGGAGGTGGGACGAGCTGCACTACCATAGATACAAGGTGGTAAACCAGATCCTCCAGGAGTTAGTGATGCTGGGATCACAACTATCAACACTAATCCAACCAGTCAGTGTAGATATTCCTGAGGTCTTTGACTGGTGACTACCTATAACCAGCTACAGTCCAGGAAACTGGACGTACACATTAAAAAATAACAAAATAACACCAGACTGTCAGATCCTCCAGGGTTTCATAGACAGGTTATTGATCCTTTTGGGACGTTCCCTCAGGGAATCTGAAGAAATGATACTTCCCTGTTAAAAATGTTTGACCTTGCAATTTGTTTTTATCTATTACCACAACTTTTCCCTCAATTTTTGGCCAATCATCTTGTTTCTAGTGAAACACTGATCCATACGTCAGTGAACTCACTTCCTTGTTTGTTTTGGATGATGCAGGAAACATGAAATAAAAAAAGTTTCACATTTTTTTCCTTTAAAAAGGAAAAAAAAATGCAATGAAAGTTGCAGGAGCGAGTTGAAGTGATGTGATGTTTTTTGGCTTTAAAAGGAGACAAAAAACAAAACATTTCCTCCTTTAAAGACGGAAAAACAGCAACTTTTGACCTGCTCCTGCAACTTTATTATCAAATAAATATATTGCAACAAAACAACACAACTTTTGACCAATCACCATCATCATCATCACCATGGTTACCAGTCAAACATTGATCCATACGTCAGTGAATCACGTCCTTGTTTCTTTTAGAAGATGCAGGAAACATGTGAGATAAAAAAAAGTCTTATATTTACCTTCAACATCACTAAGGACCAAGAGAAACAGTCTCTGGGCAGATTTAACCACAGAGGAGGAAACTGTTTTATATTGTTGTGGAGCAACAAGAGGAAGTTACAACTTTGTCACTGAAAAACAGACGGAGAAAGTTAGAAACACAGGGAGGACGTGAGACCAGACACATCACTGACTCACTGGTTTGTAACTTTAACTAGAATTAGTTGATTTTCTCTTTGAAAAGGAAAGATCGCAACTTTATTGCAACAAAATGTCTTAAAACACCATTCATCACCTCCAACATTCATCGCAAAAATAGCTGATGCAAAAACTCAGGAAAATGAGACGAAAAATGTCTGAAAACCTGGAGGATCTGGTCGACATGAGCAGCGCTCTGTTTGAATATGGATGAACTCCATACGCTGCCCTCTGGTGGACGAACCAGGAGCTGCTAAAAAGTCAAAAGTGCTGCTGCAACTTTATTGCAACAAAACGTCACAAGTTTCATCACAAATTTCTAAGAAAAGTTTTAGAAGAGAAACGAGACAATCTAAAAACAAAGGTCTGATCTCCTGAAGGGCCAAGGCTGTAAGAGAGAGGGTTGGAAATGTTACATTTCTAGTGTCGTTCCTGACGATATTGAGACACATTTACATCTTCACCACTTTTCCAAATCAAACCTTCAGTCCTTTGGTACAGACAGAAAGGTCAAAGTTCAACTTGGTTCAACTTTGACTGTGAAACGCGTGACATGAACTCATGAGACTGAGGAAAAGTTGCAGTGTGAACAACTACACAACATGGGAGCAGCTAATATCACCTGTCAGTGAGTTCACTGAGCTGTACCACTGGTCCCTGCGTTGGTATGGAGGTAACAGGAGGAAGGAGGTCATCTGGCAGCACATCACCTCTTTGTCCTGTTATCCAGGTAGAAATCACCACACAACAGAACACTGAACGCAGACGTGACGTGTTTTTAAAAACCTCGACTATCATCAGCAGGCGACCTTCAGTCGGCCGTGTTGAGCAGAGCGGCGGCGAACTACCGCTGATCTGAGACCAGCATGAGTCTCTGTGTCACGGTCACATCTCTCCAGGTCACTGGTGTGAGAAAGAAGAAGAAGAAGAAGAAGAAGAAGAAGAAGAAGAAGAAGAAGAAGAAGAAGAAGCTCTGAATTGTTTGACGCCACCTGTTGTTTTAGAGTTGGTTTAGTCTCTGGACCCCAAATATAAGACGACCACGACCTTTTTAAGACTTATGTCTAGAAAAATTAGTGAGCGAGCACATGACCTGTAGTAGCAAGTTACATCATCTAGAAATGGGTTTTATTTCTTTTGTTTTTATCATTATTTGTTGGAGTTTTTAAGCATGAATGGAGGAGAACAAATGCAGGAAAACTTGTCTAGACGGGATTTGAACTCACAAACAGCTGCACGGCGTAAATACATCGCTACACAGGCGGCCACTAGGAGCAGTGTTTACCATGTGAGCGTTAGCATTAGCATTACAGCTACCAACCACTTGGTAGATGTAACACACAGACGACAATTATCACTGACCCAATGTTGAAACTTGACGTCGCCACCGTCTGGTCAACGTCTAGAAACTGTCTCCTCTGATGTTTGTTAACTTGTTCAACATTTGAGTCGTTGTTTTCTAGTGAGTCTCTCTGTCGCGGTCTCATCTCCAGGTCTCTGGAGAGAGAAAAGAAAAAAAAGAAGAAGAAGAAGAAGAAGAAGCTCTGACTTGTTTGACGCCACCTGTTGGTTCAGACCCCGGGTCTCTGGACCCCAGATATAAGACGACCACAACGTCTATTTCAGACTTTTTTTCTAGAGAAAAAGTTACTGTCTTATTCAGGTCAATACGGTAGAAACGTGGCGTTTGACATAAGACTGAGACTGAGCGAGGTCTTCGAGGATGCCCGGGCTCCGGCTGGTTGTAAACTAAAACCTCACGTTGGAGAAAAATAAGTGAGCAGCAGCAGCAGCAGCAGCGACTTTATTCTTTATTCATCCAACGTGTTTTGCCAACGGACCTTCTTTAGAACCACACAATAACATAACCCTGTAGTAATAATTTCACCACTCGGTGAAGCCAATAAGATGATGCTTTGTTGAAAAGTAAGCAAATAGAAAACACTGAGTAGCCCTGTTTGGCTGTGTAACTCGGCTCGTAATGGATGTTCATTGGCCCAGTTGGGTTCGAGGTGTGACGAATCAGGAACTGAGTGAGCGCTGGCTAAGCCCAGTTTGGTCCTGTAGTGGAAAATATTAACAGGGATTGGTCATAGCGTGTGAATAATCTATGTTCAGCAAAACATGAGCAGAGTGTAAAAAAAAAAAAAGTGTGTGTGTGTTTGTTCATGTTGCGTGTGTGTGTGTGTGTGTGTGTGTGTGTATGAAAAGTTTGCACTCATCATACATTGTCAGTCATCTGAACGCTTCATATTTTCCACTGGTTGCAGTTATGGAGCAAATAACCTGTTAAAAACACACACACACACACACACAACCCCCCTGAAAACACACATACGCACAGAGTTGATTTACAGGGGGTGTTAAGTATGACTAATGGCGTCGTTTGTTTTGCTGTCATGTTATTTCCCTGCAGTGCTGTGGAAATAGCTGGCACGTCACCTATTAGAGCTGATAATGACTTCATCCTTCGCTGCTTTTCTTTGCATATGTGTGTGTGTGTGTGTGTGTGTGTGTGTGTGAGAGAGAGAGGACAAGAGGCCGAGCGAGAGTAAGTTTGTTTGTGTGAGAGAAAACTAGAGGTGTTGAAGGAAAGTATGCGGAGAGACGAGGATGATGGTTGATTTTGTTTGTTCCTGTTTAGTTCAAACTCCGTGAAGTTTTCAATTTTCAGTCATGTTTTTTAATGAACTTCCTCTCCTCTACACCATTAGTGGGAGTGTAGCTCGTTGTGTAATTGGCATCTGTTGCTTATGAACACCTTTTCTATAGCGCACAGCCTGAGGGACTGAAGGACTGCCAGGACTGGAAGGAAATCTTCCACAACAGTCTCACTAATACAGACTGCAAGTTACGTAATGACGCAATTAGGATCACTTTCCCCTCATAGCACCAGGGGATAAATATAAATAATATTTATATATACATATATATATATACAGAAGGCACTAAAGAATAATAATGATGTGATCTGAAATGAAAAACTGAGAAATAAAACAGCAGCAAATCTTCTATATTTGGTGTTTAGTTGACAATGGTGGGAAAAACTGTCTAACATGTCACTGAACCACATCATCGCGTGGTGTTAACCCCCTAGACGACCCCTTAAAATCCTCCAGAGGTCCACTAGAAACCTCCTGGACGACTACAAGGACCTCAGAGGACCGCAGCCTTGAAACGATAGAAACGATCTCCTCAGTGATGACCAGAAACTTTTAAAAAACATCTACAACCTTTCCAGTGAAAAAAAACCCTCAAAAACTACATTTAAATGTCAAAACTAGAGATTAAACCACTAAATTCCTAAAGGCCCACAAGAAACCTCCTGAAACCTCTTAAAGTGTCACTAAAATCTCCAATACAGGATCTAGAGAGACTCACCAGAGACCACTACAACCTCCACCATCTCCTAAAGGATCAAAACAACCTCCATAACAACTAAAACTTCATATATGATCATTTTTAAAACTTTCCCATTGACAAAAAGCAAAAACAACCCTCAACCCTCCTGAGAACGTCCTCAGTAACAGGCAGATCCTGCCTGATTGGTTGTTTCTAAAGGACCTGAAGAATCTCTTCATCAACCACCAGGATCAAAATCAAGACCCAACAGGAGAAAACATCAAAACTTCATTACAAACCAATGGAAGAACGACACAAAGAGCCTCTTTAACCTAATAAAGGTCCATCAGAAACCTTCTGAACGACTACGTGGACCTCTTGAAGGACCACTACAACCAGTTCAACCTCCTGAATGACAACTAGAAACCTTCTGGACTTGACGATGCCCTAAAGGCAAAATAAAAAAATCCTAAGACTCCTCAAACTTGATAAAGAACCTCTACAACCACTTCAATGACAACTAAAACCTACAAACCTACATTTAAAATGTTCTTAGCATCTCCAAAGAACCTTCTTAATGAGTACTACTGATCCTAGTGGCCTAGAAACCTCCTCAGATACTATGACCTCATAAAAGGTCACTAAAACCTGCAAAAGGTCATTAAAGAAAATCTAAACAACCCTACAACCTCCATAAGTAGTAACGGACCACTAGAACCTGCTCAGACACTGAAACTACCCATCAGACGTCTTCTTTTTTGATAATTTCTCATAGATTTCCATTGACCAACCAACAAAAACATCATGTTTAGCAGCTGTGTCATCGGAGCAGGTGATGTATATAGTGGACCAACCTACCGGCTACGATCCTGAATGACCTGCAGAACCTGCTCATCAACACCAGGATCCAGCTAACGTCCCACCACGAGCTTCCTGAAAAAGATCATTACGAACTCCGATGGGACACGTTAAACCTTCTCAGGGACCATTACAACCTCGTAAAGAACCTGCTTAACCTCCTGAAGGACGACCGCAAACTTCCTAATAACTAAAACATCAGTGACAACGTAAACCTTCTCACTGACCAGATGAAACGATGCTCAGACGTGTGACGTAAATTACACTTGAAACGTAGTTGGGATATTTCAGATGGAACAAAATTAACGGACCGATTGATGATGTAACGTGGCGCCAAGCTGATGTAACAGAAGATTAACGCGTCGTTAGTGTTAAAATACGCCAGACCAACACGGCCACTGTAAAGACTCCTCAGACGGCTGCAGTCAAACTGACTGATGGGACGATTCTTACGCCAAAAGTTGTGTCACTTTACAAACACTGTGAGGATCGAGGCAGAGTTGGACCGAGAAGCTTCGGCCATTTAGATGCATTAAAACACCCGGACGTACGGTAGGAGATTACAGTGGCTCAGAAGAGAGCGAGTTCAAATCCCATCAAGTCAATAAATAATTTGACACTTTTCTCCAATTGTCCCGTCGAGTACGACTTCATATGGACGTACGGGTCATACGTGTGTGGATATAAACAAGCAGGCAAGTGTGAACGCTCCTGCATGTCAACATATGTAATGTGTTGATGTGTGTGTGTGTGTGTGTGTGTGTGTGTGTGTTCCACCCCGTCGAGAGGTTGAGGAAACAGTAGGTGGCAGGTATAATATGTAGCGGAGCACAGAGGTTAGACCGTCCACCGGGGAACGAGTGTGTGAGTGAGAGAAAAGAGAAACCTCATCCAGCTTATTGTAGAGAGCTTGTCAGGATTTATTAGACTAGGTAAGCACACCGAGCCCCCGGCCTGTCGTAAAACACACACACACATCTCTACTGAAACGCACACACACTCAGAGTCGAGTCATAAAGCAGCTCCAGATAACTTAAGCTGAGTAGAGGGACTCAATGACATCATGACAGCTACAGGGCAGCGCTGCCTTTTCCATGTTTTCCTTTTGCCGGAGCGAAAGTTTACCCTCTTCACAGTGAAGGAGGAGGAGGAGTTAGAGGGGGGACGAAGGCGAATCAGGAATAATAAAATGAGAAAAGGTAAAGAAGAGAAAGATGGGACAGATCGTCAACATGTGTTTAACTAAACGACTAAGAAGCTGAACGTTCAACACCTTCAATCACATTAGGGTGTTTTCACACTTTCAGCCTTTAAAGTGAACTCAGATTGATAACTGAGCCTTTTTGACCACTCAGACCACCTCAGGACGTGGTCTCAGTCCGGTTCTCTTTAAGTCCATGGTACAGTTCAGAACCCAGAGCCTCTGGTTCCTCTTCACCTTAGTTTCATGCAGCGGTTTGTGACGGGTCCATGTGGTCGTAGCCCAGGTCGGCGTCACGACAACACGTCAGGACATTTGTTATAACATGTGCACCGGTCGGTTTCTAATGACCATTTGCAGCAGCGGAGACTTGTGGAGGAAGGAGGAGACAGATGGACTTTATTGATCTGTCTGTCTCCAGCAGCTGTAGGCATCTAATAGTGCAACTGACACCTTAAGTTGGTTCAGTAAATCAGACAGGACAGGACCGTCCCTGGTTTGATGACCTGGGTGAAAACTACCCAGAATGCCGAGCAGTTCTCTAGAGAAGCTACGGTGTGAACAGAAAGAGGACTGAGACCGACCACAGCTGAAGACCAGGAAGAGAAGCCAGTCCTCTTTCACTATGTGAACACAAACTCAACTGGGTCTGGTTTCTGTTGGTCCAGTTTTAGAGGACTGGGTTCAGTTTGTTAAAGGGACCAAGTGAAAACAACTTTACTGTTCACAACCGTCAGTCTGCAAACAACACAAGGAGGTTAAAGAGTTTGTTCTTAATCTGAAGCTACATCACTACGTTGATGATGATCTATAATCTTGACTTCATCTTGGACCAAGTTTTTCATTCTGGCCTCAGACTGAGTTTGACCTCTCGCTGTTTGTATAAAATTCATATCTGCATCTGTGATGTGTTTGATGAACTCGTTTGTTTGTTTTGGAGAATGAGCCGGACTCATCATTAATTTAACTTAACGATGAGTCCCAGAAATCAAAATCTTTACAGGCCCAATGTGTCCCAGTGTTGTCAAAGTTTCAGGAGGATGTACGGCCTCTATACGGACCAAATAATAAACTACAAAACATCAACATAACTGGTCCAACAAGACCCAACATCACCACAGTCAAGACTAAAGTCTTCACCTTGTTGACCTTTACTTTTTAACTAGTGTGTTAAACCATAACTATGACATAGTCAAACCAAAGACCTTCACCTGCTTCTTCTGAGACTGAATGAACCAACAATGACCAACGTCTGTTACACTACAACCACAGTCTTTGACATGTGGTGCAGCTCTGATCCTTTACTTGTCTAAATCTTCACATATCCAACACTTTTACCCTGAACTTAAGTTTCCATCCGTCTTCAGCTCAAATCCAGTTTCAGTTTCCACCATTTCAGTAGCAACGTAAATTTCACACATCTGCTGTTTCTCTCCAGGTGTTTCTGATGTTACATAATGTTTCTGATTGGTCAGTTGAACATCAGTCACAACCTGAGCTGCTGGTTTGTGAGCGCAGCTCTCAACCAACTGAGCTCATGTAGGTAGAAGTGTGACACGTGCCAAGGATGCACAAAACAACAAAACAACAGATTTATTATAAAACAGAAACATTTTGTAACAAAGGAGTATGAGCACCAAACATCACATTAAAAAAAGATATAAAACAGTTAATAACTATGAACTTAAAGAAACAACTATGTTGACTATGTTGTTACGTCGTAGTGTGTGAATGTCAACAGGGTAGTTTAGTCTCAAATGGTTGTTCACTGACCAGAAATGAGGATCAACGTCTTCTTCTTCTTCTCCTTTTTAACGGTGAATCATCACTGGACAGAACGTTAATCATGGATCTGGACCGTGATCGTCTCCACCAACATATCTGCGGCTTGTTTTCAATTCTAATCAATAATCAAAGTCTCACTAGTGCTGATGTTTGCTTGTGTGGCTCCATGTTTCATGTGAGGTGGAGATTACACCGCCGCCGCCGCCGTCCCTCCTCTTCTGCTACGTAGCCAAGATGGCGTCACTGAGGGTGAGAAGTGTCCGTGGTTATGATGAAACCATCCGGGTGTTAACACTTCACTGTGTTTTACCAGACTGGTCAGAGTCAACACACTGACACAGTCTGAACAGTCAGAGTCAGTGTAGGACGATGTGGACTGAGACTCACAGCATCATGGTCACATGATGAACATGATCCACAGGTGGACTGGATAACCGGTGATGTTTAACAGGTGAGACAATGATTGTGAACCAAAGCATGAAACAACAAAAAAAACACGACCACTAGATGGCGACGAGGGTTCACTGTGTCGGCAAAGAGTCTCAAAATCCCGACAACGTGTCTCAAAAGTCTTGACTGAAACAAACCGATCGACTGGTTGTAGGTTGTTGTGTTAATTGAGGTGGAGTGTTTTTTATCCCACGTTATTTCTACTTTTCGTGAATCAAAGGATGTGGACACTGGCAGCAGTGAACGCTACAGTCAGAGTAAGAAGAGAAGGAGAGTAACAATGAAGGAAACAGAGAGAGACTCTGTCTCATTTAATGTGATTTATTAAAGGAGAAATTCAGGCTGAATGACAGAGAAGTGGAAGTGAGACAGACACCGAGGCTCGTATCGTTTTATTGAAGCTGGATACAATCCCCCACAGTTTGTCCCGGTGTAACGAGCCCACTCGACCCCCTCAAGCTGTCAACACTCGGCTCATATTAACACGCTCACCTCTCCGCTCGGCTTCCCACAGGCTTCTTACGTTCACTCGCTGCCGTCGTGCAGAGGGTCGCTGGAGGTGAGAGTACTCAGGGAAAAAACGTTAGTCGACGCGGAGGAAAACGTCAGCGTCACACACAGACCGACAAGGTGAAGCATCTCTATGAATGTGCTTTCTACAATTTGATTGTTTTGGGGATTTTAGACAAGAAAAACAGAGGAACTGTCTCCTGGTGTTTGAAGGATAAAGTTTGATAGGAAGATGAAGTTTGATCGGTTGGATCTGAAAAGAACAACTTTCAGTCTCTGATCCAGGATCAGGTCTTGATGGAAGCAGGTTTAACAAAGTTAGTCCAGGTCCAGCTCCTGGAGGATCCTGAGTTGTTCTCAGACTAGAGTTACAGGATGAAACAACAACTGATAAAGACCTAAACATCTAAACACCATGGTGGTGTAGTGACAGTGTGTCAACACGTATGTTGTATGTTCATCATGAAGAAGCTTGATCAGATATCACACATGCATCAGCACCTCCGTACTGGCCTGAGAGAGAAACGGCCGGACTCTATGTTCTTAAGATGATAAAAACTATCTTTGTTATGTTTTTTAAGTGTGGAATAAAACTGAGCTCAGTCAAAAATCACACCCAGAAACCAGAGGTGTCAAACTCTTCCACAAACAGCCGTGTGGCTGCAGATTTTTGTTCCAACCAGTCAACATCACACAGTTTGACCAATCAGCTGTGTGAAGACTGAGATCAGTTAATTAAATGAGTCAAGTCTGATGTGATGCTGCTTTGTTGGAACAAAAACATGCAGCCACACAGCTGTTTGTGGAAGAGTTTGACACCTCTGGTTTAAAATCTTGTAGTTTTGGAAAAAGTTTCTCTCTCTGGTCTTCAGGACCAATGCCCAGGACCTCTGTTTTGTCCTGGTTGAGCTGCAGGAACGTTGATCCATGATTTAACATCTAAGACACAGTTTAAAAGGGAATCAACTGGCCTTGTGTCATCAGGAGACACGTTGATGTACAGCTGCGTATCATCGGCATAACTGTGAAAGTTGATGCCGAGTCTCCTGATGACAAGGGGAAGCATATAAAGATTAAGAAGAGTTGGACCTGACATCGACCCCTGGGGAACCGCACACTTGATCTCATGGGTTCCTGAGGAACATGTATCCATACTTACAAAGACGTGTGGATCAGAGCGGTAAGAGACAGGCCAGTTAAAAACGGTACCAGAGAGGCCTCAGTCTGTTTAATAAAATGTGATGGTCTACTGTATCGAAGTGCTGTCCATTTCTAAAATGTTATTTGCCTTTAAAAAGCCATTTACGTGATTAATAACATTTTTTTCTAAACTTTTACTTTAGAATGGTAAGTTGGATACAGGCTGGTAATTATGAAGAAAGCTGGGGTCCAAATTACTCTTCCTCAGAAGAGGCTTCACGACCGGTTTTAAAGGAGGTGGGAAGGAGTCATTCACAGTGTATAAAACCTGAGCCTCAAGAAATCCATTAAATGTTTAAAAAAAACGTTGAGGGAAGTGGATCTAAAAGGCAGGTTGTAGGGTTTACCTGAGAAAACTCAACCAAGTCATCAACCAGGGCAAAACTCTCCAGTGTTTCCTCTGGTAAAAGTGATGATCCAGGTGTGTTGACAGATAAAATGTGTTGAGATAAAACACTGGATCTGATGTCAACAATTTACTTCTGAAGTGGTCTGCTAAGTCCTCACAAAGGGTGTCTGTTGTAGTTTTATGGGACCTGTTAAAATTACTATTTGTTAAAAGATTGATTGTGGAGAACAGGAATCTGTTTTTATTGTCAGTGATGAGTTTTTTTAAAATGGGAAATTCTTGGCTGTTTGATAGTGTTATTGTAGGTTTTGAGATGTTATTGTAAAATGTTGTAATAAACCATTAGTTTTGTTTTCCTCCATCTTCTCAGTGCTCCTCCAGTGTCTTTTCAGAGTCTTTATTTCTTCATTTCTTCACGGGGATGTAGGTTTTGTCTTTATTGTTCTGGTTAAAAGAGGAGCCACTGAGTCCAGCGTCAACTTCAGATTGTTGTTGAAATTGACAATAATAAAAAAATCACTTGGTGCTGGTAAAATCTCTGCAGGAGTGATCTGTAAAATCTGGGTAAAATGTGCAGCCACTTCAGAAGTTAGGTATCACTTCCTTACTGTTCTCACTGGGGCCTCCTTGTTAAAACTGGTGACGTTAAAAACACACAGTAGTGGTCAGACACCGCAAAGTCCACAACAGAGGACACACCCACCGACAGGTTATGACCAGGTCCAGGGAGTGTCCTCTGCCGTGGGTCGGCCGCGTGACGTGAATGTCCTGTGATGTCACCATAACGAGGTGGAGGAAGCGGCCCAGAGATAATTAGCTGCTTAGCTGCTTTCCCATGTCCAGCAGGTGGGCTACCAGGGAGACAGAGTCCCGTTTGAGGACCTCCAACTGCTGGTGCTTTGATGCCGGCCTCCAGGACCAGTGTGGAGGCAGAGCTGTGCTGTGCACACAGCTGGAGGGCAGAGGATGCAACCTCTTTGATGCAGGCTCCAGGGTGGCAGAAGGTCTGGCCGTCACGCACTGTTACGTGCCTGACCATGGACGTCCCAGCAACCAGCGTGGAGGGGGTGCGCTGCCCCAGTGGCTGCCTGGAAGTGCGGTCGTGACGTGATGGAGCCTGTGGGATTGGTCCAGTGAGGGATGGACCATGCTGTGGCGCAGGTGTAGACAGCGGCGTGGAGGTGCAGCTTGTGCGTGGGGCCGGGAGAGACGGGAATCCCTGTTAATTCAGTGGTTGTAGAGAGGAACTTTACCGACAGGACAGGAAGAGCATGGAGATGTCCTCTTCCTGTACCTTCCTGCCATGGAGCTGACGGTTTTTCCCATGCTGTCGGAGTAGGCCCAGCAGCTTGGACTGGCGAGTCGATTTTGCAGCGATCTGTCTGTTTGCAGTTTAAAATACGTACCACGACCGAGTGGGATACTATTCTAAAGTGTTGGTGTTGTGGTTAAAACAGGTAAAAAAATTAACTGATGATTCACCAACCATCAGAGGACCAAGTCCACCAGACACCACCACTGGAGATCACTGGTGGAGTCCACTGGTATGAACTGGGGTTAAAGCTGCAGAAGATGTTTTCAGTCACAACCTAAAGCTCAGGTCTTCAGGTGAGAGTCAGACTAGTAAACGAGTCTAGTACGATGCTTCTCTTACTGCTGATGTTGCACATTTCTCCACTTCAGTCCCAACCCAGAGGCAGCAGCCCAAAAAACCCACAGCCTGTACCCTGGAGGTGCTTCACACTCTTCTGCAAACCGAGGACACGTTTGATCAAATTTAATAAAATCTGTGGGTGTGGAGTTAAAAATACCTCAGCGGCTGCAGGCTCCAGGATACATAACACAACTCAGTGTCAATCAAACCAAACAAATCAAGTGTTGGTTACAATCAGCTGCTGCACCTGCTTCACGTCTGCAGACCGAGGCTCTTTACCAGGCTCTCGTTTCAGTGTCGTGACACACGAGACAAGAGCAGCGATAATTGTGTTATTTTTCTTGACCTTTGCCGGCGCAGGACTGAAGCAAACACACTTACACTCATTAAGTTGTCATGTCACATCAGCGTCTTTAACTGTGTGTTGGAGGAAAATAAAACATCTTTCACTGTCGTTTTATTTCCAGCATCAACTGTAGCTGAAGGTAAACGTCTAATCAGTCTGTAAACTCCTTTAATAACCAAACAAAACCGCAGCTCATCCATTTTATAATTCACTGTCTGAGTATTATTGAAGTGGAACATCTAAAAGTGGCACCGACGTATCAGTCTATCGCCACTGCCCGGACCAGAAATGACTCCAAGGATCCTGACCGAGCCCGTCAGACCACGTGATCAACACGCAAAGCATTATGGGTAGAAACAGCCAACAAAACGTAGCCTCGTACCCGGTCACTGAGCGCTATGATGAATTCGAACACCCAGAGACCTCAAGACAAACACGTCATGAACGGGAGTTAAACTGAACCGTAACGGTCTGGAACCATGTTCTGACTCCTGAGATCAATAAATGAATCATCTGATTCATCAGAGCAAAGATTCAGCAGCGCTGATGTGAAGTCAACTGGTATTTTTGCAGCAACGTTGTTGGTCCAACGACAACGTGTAAAATTAGAGCAGATGTTGATGAGTTTTACTGTTTTTACTAAATGTTCTTTTCTGACAAACACTTGTTGTTGTTGTTTTGGGTCCTCACCTGTAGTCCTCTTCTAGATGAAGGGTGAGAGGTCACGACCTCCAAACGAAGATATTTCAGGACAGAGAAATTTCCCAGCATGCACCAGGACAAGGATGCTGTTGATAGAAACATTAACTATTCAATTAATAAACTAATCAATAAATTTAACTTATCGCTAACCGCTAATCAATAACGTTAGCGTTAGCGTTAGCATCAGTCGCTAGTTGTCTCTTTGCTAACGTTTCCATTCATGTGATAACAGGATCTTTATTAATGTAACAAACATCTTGTCAGTTTTTAATCCGTCACCAACTTGATGGACATGAACGAGTCTGTAGACGCCATCTTTGTTTGTTGTCATTCGGTCGTCATGGAGACGTATCTCATCGTCTTTACATAGCAACTAGTGACGACTTGTGATGACGTGTGACGGTGAAGTAGAGGAACGTTTTCACCTCAACACTTTGTTTCTAGAGACGAGCAGTGAAACAGGAAGGTGATTGACTCTGATTTACTAAAGAGAGCAGACGGTGAAGTTGATCCACTAACTGGGAAAATAACACGTGTGATTCATTCACTGTGTTTGCTCAAATATATGTGTACACTCAAAATATTAGGAGTAGACGCAAATAGATTAATATATCACACAAAATGTGATTTACCAAACCTGACAGCGACTGGATTCACTAATGTTGTGTCTTTATTTAACACGTTTGAAAGACTTCAAGTCTTAACTGATGCAGCTTTTTCGCAGTTACTGTAGCAAAGAAGAGGCAGAGACAGAACGAAGGGCGCTGCGATGTTACGTTTTTAAGTCTTTCATTGTCGTTGATCAATGGAAACTTGTATCTATGGTCAGAGTCACTGCACAGCGTGTGAGCGGCGCGGGAATGTGTGTGTAATTCACACCAGACATGTCTGCGGCCGCGGTTCATCAGCGGCCCAGTGTAGCGCTGTCTTTTAAAAAACACATTTCCCTGTGACGTCGTGGACTCGTGGTGAGAGCGGTGTCAGAGCAGGTCTTTGGATAAAAACCTGCTCCGCTCCGACTCTATTTCACACGCTCTGCTCACATGCTCTGGTCTGGGTGTGGGGGAGAAAACCAGACCCGGCCTTTATTTGAGGCTGATAAAAGAGACAGACGTCTGTTCACCACTCGGCTGTTATTTGCAGCTTTACAATAGTAACACACGCAACTCCAACACGTTTGCACCTGTTAGTAAATCAGGCCCCAAGTGTCTGAAGTTGTGACTAACTTGATACATTAATGAATTTTCTTTTTACTAGAAGTTTAATCTTTCCTCGTGTCGTCTATTCCCACAATGCTTCACGTGAATCGACGAGCTCTGTTAATCAGTATCTCTATTAATTCTGACTTTACAGGAACAGAAACAAGTTGGACCAACAGCTGGAAAGTCTGAGGACACCTGGTGGTCGGATGAGCAACAACAGGTCTGATGTTATGAAACATCTCAGCAGGTAAACTCAGCCGGACGTCGTCTCTGTGATGAGACTTGTTCTCTTTTGTTTACCAGAGACGTTGGTCTTGAACTGATTACAGCTCTGATTCCACTCATTTCTGTATCTGGCTATAAAATGTAGTTTGATACAAACAACGTGTACACACACATTCAGATGCACCTTTTTTTTTTTTTTTTATGTTTCTCCAACTGTTTCTGGGAAAGATGGAAGTGGTTCTGAGTCAACACATTGAACATATTTGGCAAAATAACAATGAAATCAATAACAATGGTCCCGAGCAGACAGCGCCGCCTCGACGGGGTGGTCCACCTTGTCATCACCAGTGGGAAACACTGGTACACACACACACACACACACACACACACACATACACACACACAAACTCACACACACACACACACACTCACACACGCAGCAGAACATTGTCTCGTTTACCTCTCACCATCCAGGTTTTAAGTGTGTTTGACAGCAGCGCCGGATTACACCGCTGTTGTCTTTCTTGGCATCTCCATCCCATAATAATATTATGACACTTTTACCAAAACACTGGAACAGATGCACACGTGCACGTGCAAGAAAAAAAAAACATAATACATGGACTCACGCTGAGCCTGAAGGTCATTTTCACTGAATATTTCAGCCGCCGTGATGAAGCGAGCGGTCGTGCTTCAGGTGCCAGGATGAAACTGAAACAATAAAATACTAATGAGAGAGAAAATAATCACGAAGAGTCGAGGAGATGGGACGCTGGGGTTGGTTTGGTTTGATGCTGAAACAGGAATCACATGTGTGTTTGAGAACATGAATAATTGATCTGACTTGTGTAAACAGACAGTGAACGAAAGTTTAAATGAAGTAAATGATTCATCTGTGAAGGTTCATCCAGGTCATTGTACAAGTCTCCAGATTTGTCCCAGTGTTGTCAGAGTATCAGGAGGATGTACGGCCTCTAAATGGACCAGGTTAGAGGTGAAGAAGAAAAAACAACATGACGTCAAATCATCAACATAACTGGTCCAACAAGACCCAACATCACCACAGTCAAGACTAAAGTCTTCACCTTGTTGACCTTTACTTTTTAACTAGTGTGTTAAACCATAACTATGACATAGTCAAACCAAAGACCTTCACCTGCTTCTTCTGAGACTGAATGAACCAACAATGACCAACGTCTGTTACACTACAACCACAGTCTTTGACACATGAGTTACTACGTCTCAAAGACAAAGGATGTCGTCAAACGTCGTTTCAGGGCAGTAAAGTTTGTATTTTATCCAGAGAAGATGAAAGATTCAACCTCCTTCAGTTCAGTCTTCTGCTCTTCCCACAGAAGTTACATCCTTTGAAACAACAGAGTCCTGGTCTACGGAGCCAGTCCAACAGACCCAGGATCTGGTCCAGTTCTCTGCTTCACTAACTAACAGTCTCAGTCTCTCTCAGCTCCTATGAAGCTGCTCATCAACTTGATTAGTCAACCAGGTGTTTCCAGTCTAGATGTGAGCGTTCACATAAAAGAGGCGGAGTTTGCAGCAGACGTCCAATCACAAACATGAAAGAACCAGTAGCAGAGACTTCACAGCCGAAGAGCAGACGATGATTTTACAACAACATGAGGAAAACCGGCCGATAATCCAGGAAAAAAGCAACACGGTGGCAGCTGCTAGAAACTGAACAGAAGCTGGTAAAAGATCGATTGTGTCGACGTAAAGTTGTTGTAGTTTCACAGCAACACAGAGACGAGTAGATGTGACTGGAATTAAATTAAAATCAAATGAATGATGCTGAAATCTTGACTGTTGTTACGGTGAATAGGCTGATACAACTTTAACCTTCATGTTCAGCTGCAACCCTAGCGCCACAAAACAATACAACTAAATATAAGAACATGATTCAAAGTGTCAGTAGGAAACTTTCATCTCTGATACGTCCAAGTCCAGTTTCAGTGTCAGTCAGTCTCTGGTTTAGGACGACAAGCTCAGTTAATGAAGGTGACGGGGGTGTGTCGTCGGACCCTGGCAGCTCCAAACAGGAGCATTTGTACAATGTGTCGATAATAAAATCCAGTTATTTAATATCCTAGTTAATTATTGTAGGAGTCAATAACGCAGCAGTGCTACTGTCTGAGGGACAGTCAGCTCCACTGTGTCACTGGCAACGTGCGGTTTGAGGAGATCACAGATATATAAGTGACGCTCCAATAAATAATGATGTGAAAGACCAGAGGGTTCTGGTCTCTAAAAACCCCGGTCCTCCTCAGAGACCCTCTCTCAATCCGACACCGAGCTCCACAGATCTTCAATAAAAGGACCAGACATTTTCAAAGCCTATAAAAGTGGAGCTTTTATAGGCTCCGACCTCTGATCTGGAACATGACCTGCTCCGGAGCAGGTTAGTTCAGCATCAGTTACCATGGAGACGTAGCCCGGTGAGAAGTGAACCACCTTCATAGGACGGAGACCAGAGTTAACCCTGAAGTTACCGTGATAAGAACTAGTCCTGCTTCCTAGTCCAGGACTCTGGTTGACCTTCACCATTGACTATCACCTCTCATATGATCCTCTAGAGTCTAGACCTCCTGTGACCTCAGAGACCTACAGGGTGGATGAGACGACCAACGAACCTCAACTGCTCTTTAGTGTTTTTGGTCCCTGAGAAGATAAATATCTGCAGCTAACAATGAACCAAACCAAACTTAACAGAAGCCTTTCAGAAGTGAAACGTCTTCAAGGATTTTAAGATAAACAGGTGTTAAAGAGATGAAGAGAGCTGACTGATGTGGTTTTGGGCACTGAATCAGGATCAGGGTCCTGGGTTTTTGATGTTCTGGTCACAAACTTTTAGACGTGACTGAAAGACTGAGATGAAATGAGTTTAGGTGGTTAATCTGATCAGGATCCGGTTCAGGTGAAGGTTTTTATGTCTCATCTAGTCTGGGATCCTCCAGGAGCTGACAGACACCTGGACTATCTCATAGACCTGGTGCCACCGAGACCTGAGTCTGGATATGATCAGCCCGTCCTGCTCCTCTTCACCTCAAGAGGAAACAAGGTCCAGTTCCTCATCACACCCAGACCCTCGGGACCAACTTGGAGTAGATCGATCCAGTTGAGGTAGATCAGACTTTTAACAGGACGTTTTCTAGAAACCTTTTAAATTAAGATTTAAGAGGTTTTCCATTGAGCCTGAAGTAACAACAGCTGGTGTTTGTCTCGGCGGAGACACGGGTTCATTCAAGGAGAGTTCACCTCCAGACAAGTGTCTAATAAGTCTGGGTGTTGAGAGACACTGGGGGTGGTTGATTGTTTCAGATGTTCTTCAATGATTCAGGAAATACTTGATATTAAACTGAACTGCCAGTAGAGATGGTTCAGGACAGGACGCCTCCTCCGCACCTCCTCCTGGTGGTTTTCTACCGACGTCCAACTGGTAGGAGACCCGGCGGCAGAGCCAGAACAGGATTATGTGTCTCGGCTGGCGTGGGAACGCCTCTGGATTTCTCAAGAGAGACGCTGTAAGACTTTGCTGGGGAGAGGAATGTCTGGACGACCTTTCTCAGCCTGCTGCAGTAAATGGATAGATGGATGGAAAATGAGGGAAAAGGCCATTATAGGTTTTATTTAAAAAAAAAAAAGGAAAAAGGAAAAAGATGTATGACTCAGCTTCAGATTAGATTCTCAGCAGAGACGGGGACATATTTTGAAATTCTCGCTCCAGTCGTTTGACACATGTCATACTTGACCCAATGAGTCCCGTTCATGTAGGATTAGTCATGGTTAAAATCTGCTGAAGTTTGAATGGGTTTCGCCGCAGAGAGCCAAATTACATATTCCTGTTTCACATGGTTGTCGAAGCCAAAGAAACATCATTGAGTCGGACGGAAAGAAAACACAAGAATTATCCCCCAGGAAGACTCCATCACTGGATGGAAACTCAGCGACCGTGTTTTCTCTTCCAGCTGAAACTTCACCCTCCGTATTTACTGTAGCTCAAGCTACTGCATCGCAGGTTAAATCCAATATTTAAAATAGCTGACCTTTAGTAAAATATCACAAGATGTCAGTCACATTTTTCCAAATGGCTACTGCTGCAAAATAAAGCAAAAAAAAAAAAAATGATATAAACAACTCAATATTTACCAGCTGTGATCCAGCCAGAAAAAAAAAAAACAACAAAAAAAAACAAAAAACGGTGGTTTCCATGTTTTTTGGGAGCGCACCATTTTTCTGAACCTCCTGTGAACTCGCCCGTGACATTTTAAATCCTTTAAAGTTTGGTTTATTTAGCCGCGGCCACTAGCTCCACCTGTCGATCACAACAGCAGCAGCCTCGCCTGCAAAAACACTCAACTTTATTTTCCATTTGGTTGCTTCTGTACACAATGACAAGTGGTTCTAATTTAGGCATGTTAGGAGCCAAATCATCTGTATCGCCCCCCGGTGGCCCCCTCCATGTTAACAGACGGTCCGCTAACTAAACATCCACGTCAGATAAATGTTTCAGTAAGTTCTGATCAAGTCTTCATGTTTGTGATCAGTTTGGTTTTGTTCAGTTATTTAATGTCATGAGACATCTTGTATACAAGTACATGTGTTTTCTGACTGTACAACACTTTGGTTCAACTCTGTTGTTTTAAATGTTTTATCTAAATAAAGCTGGATTAGATTGGATGATTGACAGTTGATACAGAACAGAACGTTAATCATGGATCTGGACCGTGATCGTCTCCCACCAACATATCTGTGGCTTGTTTTCAATTCTAATCAATAATCAAAGTCTCACTAGTGCTGATGTTTGCTTGTGTGGGTCCATGTTTCATGTGAGGTGGAGATTACGCCGCCGCTGCCGTCCCTCCACTTCTGCTACGTAGCCAAGATGGAGTCATTGAGGGTGAGAAGTGTCCGTGGTTATGATGAAACCATCCGGGTGTTAATCCTGATTCTGATCTGGATCAGCTACTATCGTTAATTAGCACCACCTGGTTTCTCCTTTGACTTTTCTGCAGCAAAACCCTATTAAAACTGTCATTATTTAGACATATGTCGTATAAAATCTTGATTATCAGAGAAACTCAGACTACATCCACACGACAATGATCGTGGTGTTTTTCTTATGCAGATCCACATGTGTCGTTTCAAGAAACATCCACGTCCACATGGAAAAGGAATAAAAACTGGGTTAAATGGTGTAATTCGTATGCCACACCTATAGTTGGCGCTGTAAACAAACAGGGACAGAACCACAGGATACAACAACACCACAGAAGAAGACAGAGAGCATGTTTTTTATCACTTCTGCCTTTGTACACATGACAGCATCGTTGTCGTGTTACGTTCAAGGGTCTTCCTACTTCTTCTTCTTCTTCTTCTTCTTCTTCTTCTTCTTCTTCTTCTTCTTCTTCTTCTGGTCATGTGGGACTGTGACATCATTGTTTCAAAAAAGTAACAGCGTTTTGAAATTTTTCAACCTCGTAAGTTTGTTTCAGAGGGTCGAAAAGATTAAACATTTTGGGATTGAACTAAAATCGTAGCCTCGGTCTTGTAGAAAACACCACGATGATGTGTCAGTTGCTTTAAAACTTAAATAAATGTGTTGCTAAATTGACTCAATATAAGAACAAAACCTGACTAGATGATGTGATTAGTCTGACGTTGTTGCAGCCAAGATAAAGCAAAGACAGGAGAGGTCGTCCAACAAACATCATTTATAAAACTCAGTGTAGATTCATCCTAATATACTGTAAACGCCCAAAACCATAGAACCTGCGTAAGCATGAAAATATTCTTATTTATAAAAGAGCGCGGCGCACACCTGTACACAGTTTTCTCCTTATAAACACCAACATGCTTTGAATTGTGTGTGCAGATCATTTTCCTCCTCCCAGTGTCAGAACACGATGATCCATAAACCGACTCTGCAACAGGAGACGTGAACACGCAAACGTTTTATAAAGAAGACGATGCCTCGATGATCGTCTCTGAAGGGAGATGGAGACGTCTGCTGACAGAAAAACTGTGTGAGTGAAACTGAGTGTGAAATCGAGCTGTTGCTCCCTGGAAAAAAAAGAAAAGCTGAGTGTGGTAACATGTGGTTGCTGCAGTCAGATGAGGACAGTTTCTGAAGTTAAAAAAGATTCAGCTTCAAGCTTCAGTTCTAATCACAGCCAAACATTTACAGCACAATTCACACAGTTTACATGAGGTTTGCTGCTGGTTCTTGTTCCCGTTGGGTCTGTTGGAGGTGAAGGACACGTCTTCATGCTCTGCCAGACAATTAGTGAACAAGAGAAACTCCACAGGTTCACATTTTCTCTCTGAAATGTGCAACTTTTAAACAACTCGTGAAAAAGTCAGAACATCGTTTGTTCTTGTTCTTCAAACATGTGCAATGTCTTTGAAGATTTTGAGGGTGTAGACAGTCCAATCCAGAAATGCTCCAACCTGATGATGCATCGCACTCCTTCTCTGCACGATGGCGCTGATTGAGTCAGGATGGACTCTGCTGTTCAGTTTTTGTCTTCTTCAGTTTTCTCAGGAGGCTTTTGTTATCGTTGTTGTTGGTCCACATCAGCTGGTTTGACAACCTCTGCTTTCTCGCCGCTCTGATCTTAGTTTGGCCTCAGCTTTTATCCTGGACAAGATTTAAAAGGTTTCCCCCTGAAACTAAAGTAACAAACGGTGGTGTTTGTCATGGTGCAGGTTCAAAGTGAATTAACTGAGTTGATAATGGTGGACACCTTCAGATGACTCTCTGGTCTTTGAAAGATAACGGAGGTGGACGCTCTAACTATGAGTGAAAGGATGTGTAGACATCTGCACCTGCAGAGAATTACTTCAGAAATCCTGACATGTGCAATGAAGTGACACATGTTTCTCTGCCAATTTTTTGCCAATGATGCTAATAGGTGTCGTGCAATCTGCCTTTGTAAGAAGTTCACCACCTTCATGACTCTGAAACCCTGAAGGGTCAAACCTGACAGGTCAAGCATGAAGGGTCCAACCTTAAAGGTCAAACCTGAAGCCGCCTCGCCAACATGACGGCGGTGGCGCAGGCCTCAGGTAACCCCAGGAGAAGGAGGCGGTGCTGGGCTGGCGTCGTGATGCGAGGCCCCTGGTTATGTGCCTTCGCTGCACGCATACTCCTCGTCTGTTTGATGTCTGTGCTGCTGACACACAAGAGGAGAAGAGAAACAGAGAGGCATTTCTGTGGCAACCGATGGAGCACAGACTCATTTCATCTTACTCTTAAAACCAAAGAATGCCTCTGTTTTGAATTGTTCCGCTTGTGTTTTCATTGGAAACAAATGGCCTGTGTTTTGTTTGGGTAAAAGTCAAGGGGTCATATTCAGTAGGAATCAACAACAGAAAATATTTCCAAACCGAGGACGGACAGGCCAACATTACTGAGAGAACGAGGAGTAATCGGCATTTTAAGACGTGTTCCTGCTCGACTCTGGACGTGAAACGATTAATAACGAGGATCTGAGACTGGGAAGAATCTGTGTCCGCTGGTTTGACTTGTTACACGTTCAATAAAGTCTGTAATGAAATAAAGCAGCTGTCAGACTTACAAATTCAAATCATTTAATGAATCAAACTCCGACAGCACAAAATAAAAGGCACTGGTTGTTTTTAGCCAGAAGACGTTTACATCTGATCTTCAGATTTCCTAGAAAATTGGTCGTTTAGATTGAGGTTTTGACCAAAATAACTGGTTCAAGTGTTAGCGTAGCCCTCTGGATAAATAGCCCTAAATCTAGCGCCATCATCAGGTTAAATAACACACCATGACATCAGCTGTAATTTGGGTTTTGTGCTAGTTATCTACTATCGTGATGCTAACAAGCAAAACAAAACCAAATGCTGTAAACTTTAACAGGTAAAGGGGAACATATTAGCATTAGCATTAGCAGCTATTTCTGCATCTGTTTATTCATTGACTCGCCAACATCTGTTTCCAGATGTGGAAATCAACAAAATAGCAACAGCCTGAGCTTTTCAGAGAAAAATTACGCTTGAAACAACTTGTACCTTGAAACATTATGATGTTATCAACATTTATCTCAGAGCATCTTCCCAAAGTGGTGGAAATGTCTGGATCGCCCCCTGGTGGCTGAGGTTCGTACTTCGTGGATGTCGGTGCAGCTCTGACCTGAAATTTACCAAGTTTATGTCGTTGTTTCTGTTCTTTTTCAGCTCGTATCAGTTTCCTCCGGCAGCTTGTTGTAGTTTCAAACCGTTTGTGTGTGAAAATCTACTTTTATCTTTTATCTTTGTCGTGTTGCAGCACTGAAATTATTACGCATGTTTCCACGTCTATAACGAACCTTTCATCATCCATGTTTCTCCTGTTTTAACAGAAACTAATATTTATGAGAACAATGATCCTGGTTGGTCAGTCGGACTGATCACAGACGCATCGTCTCACAAGTTTCTTGCTTCTGAAACGTGGAAGTTGAACTGTCTGTTCTGCTCAGTCCAACAAATTTCCCTGGTTGTTTTTTTTTTTTTTGTGTGTTTTCTCTTCATCTGAACATCTGTGAGTCCACGTCGACTCGGCAGCTGTTCTGTTCTCCGTGAACTTTCCCTCCGTCCTCGTCGTCTCTCACTACATCATCGTGACTTTATCTCGCCGTCTCACCTTCGGTCTGTCGTAGCCTCTCAGCAGCTCTGCCTCGGGGGTGAAAGAGCTCCTTTCTTCGAGCGTCTCCCTCTCGTGCAGTAAACACCTCGGGGTCGCTCGGAGCTCCTGCTGCTCCTTCGCCTCCAAACAAAGAGGGCGGTTATGTGTCGGCCTGTTCTTTTATATAACCTGGCAGCAGGTTGAGAGGTTCGGCTCTTTAATGAAAACATCACAGGATCAGTCCTCGCAGCAGCAGCAGCGTTTACGTGACGACGTGGACATGTTCTCTGACTTCACCTCTGTTTAAACTCCTGTTAAAGCTCCTGGATGTGATGTTTTAATCACTCGCCGTCGTTATTTGACGTGTTATTGTGCAACAGGCAGGTAACCTCCACCACTGTTGTGTCTCTTTGCCTGTTTTTACATCTGCAGTCGTCTCTCGGCTTGTTTTTTTGTCTGTTTTTGTCTCTTTTTTGTCTCTGTTGTCTTTTCTAGAGTGAACTGTGTCCTGTTTTACATTTCGGGTCATTTTGTATCTGTTTGTTGACTTTTTAAAACTTTTTGTTGAATTTTCTTTCTTTTCATAGAAGCGTTGCTTCTTCTTGTTGAGGTTTCATATCACTTTGTAAATGTTTTGTATTTCTTTGTCCTGGTTTTGTATCGTTTTATTGTGCCAATAAAGAACAAAACTGAATCCTTGAAGATTTCATTTCACATCTTTGTCTGAAAAGTTCATCGTTCTGATGGTGAAACATCGTCAGAGATTTCAAGTTTTAATGGATCGAATGTCCAATGATCCTTTAAGAGGTTGTAGTCGTTAGTAACAAGGTTCTTCGGGTCCTTTAGTTTCTTCAGGTTCTTCAGTTTCTTTACGTCGTCTCAAGTTTCTAGAAGTTCAAGTTGATCAAACGTCTCTAATGAACCTTCAGGACGTTCTGACGTTCTGGTCGTTGGTTTCTTCTTTTCTTTTAGTGGTTTTAGTTTTACCTAACGAGGTTCTGGTGGTTACTGGGGGATTGTGTTGGGCTATTTACAGATTAGTAGGTTGTTCTCATGTGATTTAGGAGGTTTTAGTTTTCATTGAAAGGTTCTCCTGGTTCTTGATGAGGTTCTAATGGTCACTGAGAAGGTTCTGATTGTTGTTTCTTCATATCTCTCACTTACACCTACTATTAAACTTGAGCTTTCACAAGATTAAAGGAGAATTAAAGTGGTTATTTCTTATACAAAAAACATGGTTTTACAGCAGAGGAACAGTTGAACAAACATGACGACAACATGGAGCTTTTAATAAAGATGATCAGATTTAATCTCATCGTTCTTTCATCTTCTTTAAATCAAAGTTTCCTCAGAACGTGAAAATCTCTGAACAACAAATTAAAGAAAAATGAGTCATGATTGTTCTTAATAAACTTAACTAAAACTACTGAAACTAGACTCAGATGGAAAAATAAAACATCACCAGTCGCCACATTTCATTAACATCCAGAATAAAAACCAGAGGATGTGTAATTGTTCCCTGACGGACGCCAGATCAGTTTGATTTGACTTGACACAATAGTTTAAATAGTTTACCAGACAAAAACCAACCAATGAAAATCAAACTAAAACTAAACTAATCGAGTTTGACCGTCTTTTGTTTTCACAACCAAATAGTTAACAATGAAAGTAAATGGGGCAGTCAGCCAAACGTATCTAAACTGTCATTTTTTAACCACTAATAAAGCTGAAAATATCACTTCACTTCAGCAGTAGCATGAATAGGGTCCCTATGGTGAAGGTTGTTCCACATCAGCAGATTCATCATTTTTCTTGCTCGGCCCGAGGTTATTATCGTCCACGAAAACAAACGAAATAACGAAAACTAAAATTTAAAAAACATTTTCATTAACTGAAATAAATAAAAAAACGACAATTAAAAGAAAAAATGAAAACAAACTGAAACTGTATTGTGAGTTCCCAAAACTAACTAAAATGTACTGAAATTATAGTTAAATATCCTTCGTTTTCATCTTTGTCAATTTATTTTTAAGCCTTTTGGAATAATATTAAATCGATTCATTTCGCTCTGACAGTTTGACGTGACGTTTTGTTCAATCAGCTTGTTCTCACCGTGTTTCCTGGTAAAATGGCGTCTAAAGTTGGGAGAAAGCGGCTGAGTCTTATATCTGTCTACTACAGACAGATAAGAGCAAGTGTGTTGTAGAAACAGGTGACAGAATTTGTTGGAAACTTCTCAAGGAAAAAACCCAAAAACTGAAAGTCCATTTGAGAAGCTCACATTTGATGGATAATCAAAGTACGTTGACCAAGTAGCCTCTCTGATTAGCTCCCTGAAAGACAATCAAGTTAATCAGTCCTGGTGTGAATGTTTTTTTTTAGTTTGTTCATGTTTTTCTCAGATTGAGACTCCTGGCTGTCAAGAAATGTGACGTCATGAATCTACAACTTTATTTAAAGAATTTATATTTTTATGTTTATATCTTTAGTCCATTGGCTGTTTTGAAGCAATGTTACACATATTTTACACTTAAGGCTGCTGTCTGTTGTGGTTGTTGTAGATGGTTGGTTGTTCAAAAGTAACTGAATACATTTTATTAAAACAGTATCTTTTGTTGAGTTTTATTTAACAAAACTTATGATCTTTTTGAATCCTGCACCTGACAAATAACCCAAAGTATGAATAAACAAAAACAAATACTAAAACTAATAAAAACTAAACTAAAACCTGCTCTAAAAACTAATTAAAACTAAATTAGAGGGAAAAAAAAAGGTCAAAACGAAATAAAATTAAACTATGATGAAAAATCCAAAACTATTATAACTTTGGCTCTGACACATCAACCTGTTGTTCATTAAAATGATGAATCTGCTGATGTGGAACAACCTTCATCACCTGTTGTTATAAAACCAGACGTTGGGTAAGTCTTGTAAAACAGTGTTTTAATAAACTCTGGGTTCACTTACTAAGTTATCAGTACTTCAGTTTATGTGTAGGGACCCTATTCATGCTACTGCTGAAGTGAAGTGATATTTTGAGCTTTATTAGTGGTTAAAAAATGACAATTTAGATACGTTTGGCTGACTGCCCCATTTACTTTCATTGTTAACTATTTGGTTGTGAAAACAAAAGACGGTTAAACTGGATATTACTTCAACCAACGTAACATATCTCTGTCTGCTGCCCCCTAGCGGAAAAAAAGGAAAATACTATTTATTTTTCCAGCAAAACTCTTCAGATTAAAACACGGCTCCGTTAATACCTGTAA
The DNA here is from genome assembly GCA_016801845.1 of Polydactylus sextarius. Classification (NCBI taxonomy): domain Eukaryota; kingdom Metazoa; phylum Chordata; class Actinopteri; family Polynemidae; genus Polydactylus; species Polydactylus sextarius. The sequence goes on from CM028908.1 coordinate 27,330,506, forward strand.
ACTTGTTGGTTTAGTTGTTATTTTCCAAATCAAACAGTAAATTGTGTTGCTCTGAAGATCTGTAGATTCAGGTCAAACTGGATATTACTTCAACCAACGTAACATATCTGTTGAGGGGAGTTTGACTCGTTTCGTGGTGACATAGACTCTGGTTCATGTTGCTCTGGACGTCACTTTAAGGAACGTGACAAATTCACCAGCTCACTTTTTTTTTTCCTGTGAAGACAAACTAAAGAAAAACTCCCAATAGTTGTTGTATTTCCTCAGAAATAAAAATCAAACTGAAACTAAGACTTAGAAGAAAAGTTCTGCTTCTTTTTTATAAGTTTTTCTCACATTTATTTCGACATTTATTTCACCAGTGGTTCTTTTAACTACGGCACATTGTACAAAAATATTATGGAAGACGATCTGCTGCTGTAGCTTCAGGAAGCTTTGCAGCTGTAATACAAGTAAAAAAAAATAAACCCATAAATTTGGGATTCTCTGCTCTACGCTGCCAAATAATGAGGTTCTGTGTTTTTCCTCCGGGGTCACGTGGTCTCAGGCCTCTCGTCTCGTCAGCGTTTGTTTTTATCGCCGTGTTGTGATTTGTGTTTACTCGTCCGTGAGTTACTCAGGTGGTCTTGGCTCGTTGCGTCGAGATGGCGAGGGCAAAAGTTGCGGCTGGCGATGATTGATGACCAGGATGTAGACCTGACTGTGTTCACCAGCAGGTGCAAGACATCAGCGAAGTCTCCCTGAGAACGGCGGCGCAAAGCCCCGACCTGAACATCTGTCGGGAACGCCGTGTGTGTGCGTGCGTGCGTACACGCGTGTGCGTCGGCTTGGCAGAGCAGCCCGTGATGATGGTGTGTGTTTGGCAGCGTGGCTTAGCAACAATCAGGTAAAATGCCCCATTATGAGCATTCCTTAGTTCTTAGATCTTAGCAGTTGTTTATCCAGCCACAGACATTATTACACTGTGGTCCAGTGTGGATAAATTTAGCATGAGAGTCAACAACCATTTAGGAGCCATTGTTATTGGAAAGTCTGTAGTTTGATTCCAAATTGATCCATCCACTGTGGAAAACAAATTGCTGGCATTAAAGCAAAGCACATTGAGGCTCTCAGTTAATGTAGCGAGTTTATCCTAAAACCTTCAGTTCTGTGGATAAAATTGCCTTTACGTGCTTAATTTGCTTTTTAGGGTCATGTTGGCTGGAAGGAGCCGGAGCACGGATCAGACAGAAGATGAACCGCGCTGGACGTGTTGCAGGCTCATCAGAGGATAAAACACTGCCCACCTGAAACTCACACAAACACGTGGAAACTCAAATTGTTGCAGTGAACTAACTAACTCGACGCAGCGTTGGGCTGCCGCTGTGGGAAAACAACTTCCTGGAAAGAGTTCGAACCTGCAGCTCAGTGGCTCTTCCTCGGCCGGCGGCCAGCAGCTGAACGCAGCGGTGCCCTGCGGTGATGTGATGTCCGCCGCACATGATATGAAGTTGGAGGAATTGCTGAAAGCTGGAGCTCATCAGCCGCTGCACTTGATGTCATTTTGAGAATATTCGTGGTTCTTTGCCTTCTGCGTGCTAAATTGCTGTATTTTGTACCCAGACCAATCACAGCGTTCTCTCTCCTCTAGGTCACTTTCGCACCTTCATTTCTCTTCACTCGATCCGAACCAAGAAAAACAAGACTGAGAGCCTTTTTCTGAGAAGAGGAAAACGTTTGTGCTTTACTCATGCTTTACTCATCATGAAACAGTTTACAACTGTTTCATGATGGAAAAACATCCAGTGAAACTCAAATTCAAACTGCTTCGTTTCAAGAGTATTAGTGGTCACGCTGCTAATGCACATAACACGTGTCCTCTGAACCAACATGAACCAACATGAAATAACATGAACCAACATGAACCAACATGAACCAACATGAACCAACATGAAATAACATGAACCAACATGAACCAACATGAAATAACATGAACCAACATGAACCAACATGAAATAACATGAACCAACATGAACCAACATGAACCAACATGAACCAACATGAAATAACATGAACCAACATGAACCAACATGAAATAACATGAACCAACATGAACCAACATGAACCAACATGAACCAACATGTCAGTGAGACCATCCAGGAAACATGGAGGAAGTGTTGTAAATGTTTGGATGTGAATTGTCTCCAGACATAATTTTCCCGCCATATTCTTGAAGCATTTAACTTAAAACAAAAGAAGAATGTGTCACTGATCCATCAAACACAGTTTGACTGTTGGACCTGTGGTTTTGTTGCTTCTTGCTGTTTGTTTTCCCACCTGACTCTTCCCTAATGAGCTGCACCTGTGACTGGTCTTCTTCCCTCATGTTGTGAGTTTTATCTTCTCGTCACATTGACCTGTCTTCACCTTCACCGTCTCCTTAGTATCATTGTAACTTTTAGAGCTTTTCCACTAAACCGTTCTAGCTACTGGTCTCTAGTGTTTCCACTTGGTGCTAGTTCCTGATTCCAGCTACTGTTTTAGTTCCTACTCTGTGGAGGAACCAATGGAGCTGAGTCGATACTAAAACGTGACGTGAACAGACGCCGGCCACTGATTGGTCAGAGGGAGTGTCTTCACAAGCTGCCACCAGACGCCAGTTGAGTTGAGAGAGCGTCAACAAAATAATCAAGCTCCATTTTTAAACAGGACAAGAGTGATAGCCATCGTCGTAGCTACCTGGTCGTAAGCTAACCCAGCAACAAGTACAGCATCTCCTCCATGTCCATTAATGTTTACTGATGTTTTAGTGTCGTGACGTCGCAGCAGTTTGACTCGTAGCCCTGGAACGATGCAGTGGAGACGCAACTTTACATCTTCTGTTTGTCATTGTTTGTCGTTGTTGATTATAATGGATCTTTGATGCTTCTTTGTCATTTTAGTTTCATTAAGTTTCTGTTTTTTTCTCTCACACCTGTTTTGTTGGGAAACCACCAGCGTCAGCAGGATTCATCCTGTGACGAACACGAACGTCATGAAAACTGTTGAGATGAAGACGATTGAATCTGGAGACAAGTCTCCAACATTTCATGATGACTCTTGTTACCAGCAGCCTGGGAACAGTATTATTGTTGTTCTGTTGTTGTTTTTCCCTCCATCCACCTGACTTCCCTGCAGAAGAGACACCTGAAGACAATCAGCCGACGAGGTTGTTAAACAGCAGAGAAGATCAGCTGTCGCTCGCTTCTTCTCCAGCGTCACAACAGAGCATCTCCTTTCTTTTGGCTTCATTCTGTTCTGTTGTTTTTAATTATGATATGTTAAGATTCTGGTTCGGGGTTGGAGATCTCTGATACTTTAGTCCGTCAAGTTTGTTCTTTTTCTTTAAAACTCAGTGTGAGATGAGGTTTAGTTTTTTTGTGTAGGTAGTTTAGGAGGCCCGGCCGTTGTTTGGTCGGGTTCTCCTCCTCTCCTTTGTTTTAGGTCTCTTGTATTTTATTCATGATTAAGTCTTTTGTTATTGTGTTAATAACATGACTTACTTTGCAGGAAACCTCGATCATGATCCTCTGGAGCCATTGGTTGGTCCTGGTTACAGAGGCCGTAACAACTGTTACAGGTTGATTACGTGGTGGTTTCATGGACTTCCTGTCCCAGTTTGAACCTTTCTGGACAGAAAGTCTGCTTGGAACCAAACTAGGTCTTGTTTCAAAGCGTTCACACCAGCACAAGTGAAAAAATAGTGACTGGTCAAACAGGTTTTATCTCATTTCGACTGAACCAAAAAAAGAAAAAGAAAAAGAAAAAAAAAAACAAAAACCTGATGATATAGTTCAACCTGAGACAATGAGTCTTGTTGTTGTTGTCCTGCCATCTTGGACTTGTCATAAAAACATAAAAGTCCTTCTCCCTGTTGTGCACACATGGTCACAAACACACAACAGTTCAAATGCAAATACATCTGCTGTGCGTTAGGGACAAACAAACAGACTGTCAAAGTAACAGGCCGCTTCTAGAAAAACCCCTCGTCTCACTGCTGAAGTTGGGACCAGGAGGCGAACGAGGCCGGCACTTCAGAGACGAACATTCGAGGAAAAACTCTGCTGAAGGAAATTGCTTTGGAGAGAACAGATATTTTCTCATTTAGTGGCGGCTGTGTTTTCCCAGCACCTCGCAGAGAGAGGAACAGTGTTTTCTTAATGACGAACAACGGGTAAAAAATGTCAGCGGCGTCGTGAGTCGCCAAGAGGCCCCTCCACTGCCTTGGAGGTTGTAGTGGCACGAAAAACACCGTGTTATGTTCCCGACAGCAATGACGAAGTATTTTGAATTCACCACCTCGATGATGTGACCGCTTTCTTCTCCATAGAAGTAGCAGCCAAGGCTCATGGGTACTGTAGTACTCGGAGCCATTCACCACGTCACCGCAGTCATGTGTTTTGCAGAACATGATGATGTCACCGTGAAACTGATCGCTCCGCCGTTAATTTATCCCTTTAGACAAATTGAGTCACAATGAATTTGACCTTTTGACGTTTGGCCACCAAAATCTCTGTGGTTACAGGAATGGGTTGAACCAACGGATACACAGACAACAAACCTCCACAGATGTGGTCACACAGGTGAATCGTGTTTCTGAATGAAACTGGATGTTATTGAAATGACAAACATCACCTCCGCTCTCTGTTTGAAGCTGAAATCAGAGTCACTGCCGCCTCCCGCCTCGTCTTTTCTTTTCTGTTGGTGTTTTTCCTGTTTGTGTGTGTGTTTTTTAGTCTGACTGAGGTTGTTGATGGCAAAGGACAAAGTGGGCTTTGTTTAGTCTTTGAGAACTGGAAACACTTGGTGTTCACTATCTCCAAAATATCAAAATCCAGTCTATAAAAGCTCTGAGTGAGAGCAGGTGTAACATTATGTTCACCCCACCGCGTATTTAATTTAGAAATGGTCCTTGTTACTTTTCTTTAAATTCCTGAAAAGCTGAGCATGATGCTGGAGGTCTGACTCCAACAATACAACACAGTGTTAGTGAAGTGGGGGTAACAAAGAGGGAAGGTTGTCGACAGGAAGGGATAAAGCCGGCTTTGTTGGGGTAAAGCTCTGAGGAGTAGCGGCCACAGCCAAGGTTCAGATGAACAGATAAAAACACACTTAGCCTGCACTTTAACAGTTACCCCCCGATGGGTGGGCCGAGGGCCACTGTGCTGAACCCCCCACTGCCTTCATAATAACAGCCATTTCACTTTACTGTTGGAGGTGCAGGGTCGCTGCAGCACAAACCGAAAAAGTGAAGGGTTGGTCGCAGTTTCTGCAGGGTCCACATGGAGCCGGCAAACGGCCCCTCGCCAGGAAACATATGGACCAGAGATCCTGGAGATCAGTCACACAGATGTAAGAGAGTTATTAATCACATTAGAAAAGGCTCCTTTCACCGTCACGCCTTTACCAGCCGTCTTGCGTCAGCAAAGTAAAACGTCACTACCTGCTTTTTGTCGCCTCTGATCCAGGGTCAGGTCTCGGTGGCAGCAGGTCAACGAGGTCCAGGTCCAGCTCTTCCTGGAGGATCCTGAGTTGTTCCCAGACCAGATAAAGTAGACTCTGAGTTGAACGTTTGCCCCTGGATACGAAGACTTGAGGTGAAGAGGAGGACAACAATGACATGACTGGGTGATTAAAGTAGTCCAGGTGTCCCTGTGCTCTGAGATACTTCCCACCTCTTCCAGCGTCTGGTTTTATAACAACTGGTGATGAAGGATGTTCCACATCAGCAGATTCATCATTTTCCTGAACAACAGGTTGATGTGTCTGTGAAGAACAAGAAAAATGATGAATCTGCTGATGTGGAACAACCTTCACCATAGGGACCCTATTCATGCTACTGCTGAAGTGAAGTGATATTTTGAGCTTTATTAGTGGTTAAAAATGACAGTTTAGATACGTTTGGCTGACTGCCCCATTTACTTTCATTGTTAACTATTTGGTTGTGAAAACAAAAGACGGTCAATCTCAATTAGTTTAGTTTTAGTTTGATTTTCATTGGTTGGTTTTTGTCTGGTAAACTATTTAAACTATTGTGTCAAGTCAAATCAAACTGATCTGGCGTCCGTCAGGGAACAATTACACATCCTCTGGTTTTTATTCTGGATGTTAATGAAATGTGGCGACTGGTGATGTTTTATTTTTCCATCTGAGTCTAGTTTCAGTAGTTTTAGTTAAGTTTATTAAGAACAATCATGACTCATTTTTCTTTAATTTGTTGTTCAGAGATTTTCACGTTCTGAGGAAACTTTGATTTAAAGAAGATGAAAGAACGATGAGATTAAATCTGATCATCTTTATTAAAAGCTCCATGTTGTCGTCATGTTTGTTTCAACTGTTCCTCTGCTGTAAAACCATGTTGGTGATGAAAGTTCATCATTTTTCTGAACAACAGACCGACGTGTCTGTGAAAAATGAGAAAAATGATGAATCTGCTGATGTGGAACAACATGAATCTAAACTCTGGGTTCACTTACTAAGTTATCAGTACTTCAGTTTATGTGTAGGGACCCTATTCATGCTACTGCTGAAGTGAAGTGATATTTTGAGCTTTATTAGTGGTTAAAAAATGACAATTTAGATACGTTTTACTGTTTTAATTTTTCAGCCTGATGTGTCTGTGAGGAGTAAGGAAAATGATGAGTGTGAATGTGTCAAATTACTCTGAACCATCGACCTGAACGACTCATTGAAACTAAAAAAAAACATTTGGTTCAGTTGCTTTTCATCTAAAACTCTTCAAAGATCATTGAGTTGATCAGAGTTGGCAGCCGTCGAGCTTATAGATCAAATATTCTCACTGTAAATAATAGTTTTTTTTCCTCATTTGACCTGAGACCGTTCAGTAGATTTATTCTCTCACAGTCATTCATAACTCTCAGGAAAAGTTTCTTTTTTTTATTCTTTTTTTTTGGAAACTTTTCCCACAATGTGAGTTATTGAGTTATTGTTGCTGGTGGTTTGACGCCGTCGTGGCCGCCGCACACCCTCAGGTGCTGTCGTTTGTTTCCTTCATCGCGTTGAACTTTTACCCTTTTCTTCTTTTTAAAAAGCCACTTCGGCTCCAGAGGAAAACAGATCTGCTGCCACCGAACCAAACAGCAAAGTGGAGGACGTTCATCAATATTTCGCTGACGGAGTTGAACTGTGAGGCTCGAGGGCACGCAGCCACATTTTATACAGGAAGTGACATAATTGTGTTCATGGACTTTGGCCGGTAACGGGAGGGTATTGTTGAAAATGGCGCAACTCTGTATTTACCCACCAGGTTTAGGTTTCACATGCAATAAAATTTAACAAAACATACCTGTATTCTGTTCGGGTCCCAACACGAGCAGCAGCGCGGCTCGTGTGACGGCTGATACGGTGGCAAACGCTCCCAGAGGAAGTGGTTTTATGTCTTTTTTATTGATGCTTTCTCCTCGTCGAAGTACAGGAAGTGGCGGTGTCGGCGTCACGTTTCATACGAGATCCCCGGTGACACGTTACAGACGTGAAAAGAGAATTTAGCTCCGTTAAAATGATACAAAACGAAATATCTGCTGCCAATCTTTTCTCGTAAGAAAACAAACGTGATATTTAATGTTAATGATATTTAATGAGAGAGCAGTTTGTATTGTACGCTGCAGATATTTTACCCTGCGGTTTGTACAACAGTTAAAACTTTACATTACACAGGACCGAGCTGCGTGTTGGGACCATCGGAGGGAAAACAAATAAAATAAATGGAGCCATGAGAGGGAGGTAAAACTCACAAGATTAAAGTGATAAATTTACAAGACAAAAGCTCAGAAATTCTCTGAGATTGAAGTTGTAACTTTGAGTAGAAAATTAAAGTGATAAATCTGTGATAAAGAACCAGAAATGTCTACAATTATATGAGAAAATAACAGACGAGTCTGAGACAAAAGTTACAAAGTCACAAGAAAAAGAGTCTGAGTCGTTTCAGAAGTGTTTGTTTTGTCTTGTTCAGTCGTGAAACCTGATCTGAGGCAGTTCATCTCTCATAGATGAATTTGTCTCATCCTGGTCATCAAGAGGAGAAGATGTTGAACTGTTGAATCTATTTCTGTTTTTAAAGTTTCTGTTGATCTTGATGCTCATTGGTCATTGATAAATGTCAACTGTGACTTTAACTTCACTACATTTTAACTTAACGACACTTTGACTCAGTAAATGTGGTGTTTTGACTCTAAGTCGACCTGTGACTGTTTAGACCATCAACACCATGTCTGAGGGTTGATGGAGGCTCCATCTTAAAGGTGGATGATGGAGAAACTTCAACAATATCAATATAAACACACATTTACATTTAGTGAAAAAAGAACAACTTTAGTTCTTTAGTTCAGACTCATTCATTGTCTATGAAGATTGTTGTAGCTCCATGTTTTAAAGTGCTGGATAAACTTCATAATATTCTTCTGTTTTATTAACATGTACTTGTACTTTTACTTTCTACACTTAACTACATTTACTTATAGATTACTGTCATACTGAAGTACAGTAAATACTAGATACTTTAAGACTTTTACTGGAGAATCATTCTAGTGACGACTTGAACTTCTACCAAAGTTATTTTATTCTACTCTAGTGTCTCTACTTCTACTCTAGTGGACAGAAGTGGGACTGTCCAGCTTCAGAAAGTAAAGTCCTGCTTCAACTGTTCACATGAACCATCTGGTTCTAATTAGCATCAACTCTTCAGGTTGATCAGCTGACAAGTGAGATCACCTGTGTTAAGTGAGCAGGAGTTTTACTTCCTGGAGTCTGTGTCCTAGTAGGACAAAGTCTTAATAAAACACTGTCCTCCGTCCTCAGTGACGTCTCCATCTGCTGCTTCTGAAGTTAATCTGGAGTCTTGTCTTCACTGAGCTGCGACTCTGTTGTTGACTTGTTTCACTCTTGTTTTCCTCAGTTTCTCCTGCAGTGATGCTGCTGCTGTTTTCATCCCAAACACAGTAGTTAAAAAAAACACAGTAAGTGGCTTCACATGTGTCCGACGCTGCAGAAGCTCAGAGGAAACGTTTTCACGTCGATACCGAAAACGACTCCTGATGTTTTACACAAGATTTACTTGAGTTTATCTGGTTGTTGTTGTTGTTGTTGCAGGGCCTTTGACTAAAAGAAGATGCATACAGTATGGATGAAAACACACACACACAAAAACAAAAAAAAAGCTGGAAAACATTATCAGGAAATTTCATTATCAGGAAATGGTCACATTTCAACTGCAAGAGACAAAAGAGCTGCGGTTCAGTCACAAACCAGAGCTGGAATCAGTTTTAATGAGGTCAAAGGTCGACTAACAGAGAGGGCATGTGGGTAGAAGTAACCAGAACACTGTGTTTCATTTTTTTAATCAGCGCTCCAAGTTACACAACCGAGAAACAGAGTCTGGAAGGACAGCGTGCCAACCAGAGGCTTCTTCTCTGTCGAATCAGATTTCTCTGCTGAAATAAACATCAAGAACAGATTCGTCCTCAGACTCAGTTTGTTCCTCACAGGGAACTGACTCTCACACGACTCGTCTGATTTAAGACTCAAAACCACTGACGACGCAGATCAGGATCAGAGCGGTGACGGTTTGTTCCCTTCAGGGTCAGAGGTCGACAGGTGGAGGTGGTGGATACGAGCGGCACAAGTCACGTTAATCTCATCGTTTTATCTTCTTCTTTAAATCAAAGTTTTACTCATAATGTGAAAATCTCTGACTTCTTAATGAGACATGTTAATATGAAGCTCAAATTAAACTCTACAGTCACTTAAGACTGTTTTCTGATTGGCTGCTGAGAGAAAGAGGGCGTGTCCATGTGTGAAAACCAATGAAAAGCGTCCGTGGTCCCGGCAGGAGGACGTGTATGAGAAGTAAACGTATTCACACAAAGTTCTAATAAATAGTTTAAAAACGTGTTACATTGTTACATTGTTACATTGTTACATGGAGACCGAAGCTCGTCCACCTTCATCAAATTCAGGCTTTAAGAAGAGCTGGTTCACCTGGTCCTGGTTTTAATCTCTAATCTCAGTTCCTCTGTTTCTGCTATTTGATCCAAAGTCTTGAACCATTAAACCTTTATTTACACTCGTGATTCACTGAGGGAATCTGGTCCACACTGAACTGAGACGAGGCCTCAGGCAGCAGAGAACAGAGGATGATGACGAGGAAGAGGAAGCATCAGAGGACCGAGCTCCTGCATGGGATGTATCATGAGCAGATGAGGGAAGTGGTCGACCTGAAGGACGACGCTGACGCTCTGATCGTGGCACAAACACAGGATCTAAACTCCAGATCCACAGAGATGCGAGTCCATCGCAGCAGCTGCAGGCGGAGCAGAGATGCATGCTGGGACAGCAAACGCGAACATCATTAGTCCCCATCATTAGTCATTGGTCCCTGAGTCCTGATGGGACGCGCCGCTAAAGAAAAGTGGCTGAGAGCGGTTGAAGAGCTAAGATCCTGTGGGACGAGACCGACTCAACAAGAAGACTCAGCAGTTAAAAAAAAAAAAAAAACATTACTTAATGACACCAGTTAAAATCTGTAGTTTATAGTTACAGTTAAAGAAAAAACATAACGTATTAAAATTATAAGTAGTTGTGGTATAAGTTTGTCGGTTTAAGACGTCAGATGCACTAAAATTAAAATGATACAAACATCTATTGGCTCCAGTTATTTTTATTTATTTAATTGTTGAGTTTTGGCTGAATTTGTGTTTGTTGGTGACAGAAAACTCCCAATCGATCCAATTGGTCAATCATCGGTTTCAGTATTGGCTACGCAGGCGTTGAGGAGGGTCCATCAACGATTTGTCTGCAGATGTTTTACCGTCTTTACCTGATGAACCAGCTCTAGTCAGTCACATGGACGTGAACCCGTCAATTAAAAATCATCTTTTTCTGAAAACCTGTGGGTTTTTATGACTAATTTGACAGAAATGCCAACGATCACCTCCCTTCATTTGTCAATTTAATGTATTGTTCACAAAGTGGAAACATTTCAGGATGAAGAGGAGCTTCTTTAGCTTCTGGATTTAATATAAATTATAAAAATTAATACGGCACAAGTCATGAAGGTGGTTTATTAGACCACTAAATAAAAACAGCTTAACTGAGTGGATACAGGAAGGACAGTCATGTATAACTTCTTATTTTGTATCTAATTCTTTAATTCTTGTTGTTGACAGAAAACTCTCAAACAATCAATTATTTCTGACATTCTGTTCGTTGGGAGATGATGTTGCAGTCATCATTTCTGTTGATTGGTTTGGAGCATCGCCACCTTGTGGACGTTCACGCTAAAGCATCTGATCTGAGGTCATAAACTGTTTTATGAGGTCACAGTTAATTTGACATTAAATATAACCAGTTCATCTCTGATCCAACATTTGATCGAACCAAACTGGAGTAAATTACCTCAAAGTGTCGCTGACGCAAAGATGAGACGGATCAACGAGTCTCCTCGGATTTATTACATTTATAGTTTGTGAGTTCACACTGCGTCTGATCCAGACCTGAATATAGAAACCTCAGGATCCTGGACACGGCCTTTTGATCTGTGTGCAGGGCTCAGTGCTTTGTTCAAACACGGAACAAAGTCTGAAATAAACTGTGGTGACGTTCAGCAGCGTGACGCCGCGGCCCACGCTCCACGCTCCACGCCAGACGGCTGGACCCGGGCCCCGAATATAGACTACAGACGTGAAAATTATAGGTGTGAACGTCCACCTTTTTTTAAAATAGCACCATGATTAGAAGTGTCGCTGTGACTCAGCAGGTTATGGTGCGTGTCGTGGACGTCAGTCGTCTGCTGCGTGTCACCGTTTTCCGTCAACATCGACACGTTCGTCTGTTTCAATGGGAAAAAAATACACGACGCCGTTTTCATGTCTGTACAGCCGATCAAAGTTTAACATCGGGTTTGTTTAATTTGAAATATAAACGTTAATGTGACGCTTTCGAGGAAAACTAGTGTCAGATCACGTCTTCTCGACTAAACCTAATCTGTTCTGGATCTGTTTGCTGCTCCGCCTCCATGTTCAGTGTCCTAGGAAACTAGAGACGCTGCTTTTAGCATTAGCATGAGCTAACAGCTGGTCTCAGATAATACCATGTCAATAAACGACTGCAATAAAGTTCAGGTCATGCCGCTTTGATTAAAATTGGTTGATATAAACAAAGATGATGTTTCTTTAATCTTTCATGGTCGTTCTGAACCTGTAACAACTTTGTTTTGAATCTTATAGTGTGTTTCAACTCATATACGTCCACTAGTTCACTTCCATGTAGTAAACTATGTTCATATGTTGTTAAATCAAATTATTGTTTACTGACCAGAAATGAGGATCAACGTCTTCTTCTTCTTCTCCTTTTTAACGGTGAATCATCACTGGACAGAACGTTAATCATGGATCTGGACCGTGATCGTCTCCACCAACATATCTGCAGCTTGTTTTCAATTCTAATCAATAATCAAAGTCTCACTAGTGCTGATGTTTGCTTGTGTGGCTCCATGTTTCATGTGAGGTGGAGATTACGCCGCCGCCGCCGTCCCTCCTCTTCTTCTTACGTAGCCAAGATGGAGTCATTGAGGGTGAGAAGTGTCCGTGGTTATGATGAAACCATCTGGGTGTTAACAAACACCAGATGAAAGACGACCATCATAGGAGCTACATAGCTACGTTTACTGACATAGACACGTTTCTGCATTTAACAACCAACTTTTACACAATAACATGTGACTTGTGGTAGTGAGGAGACGGATCCTACAGACAAACCAACGTGTCTCAACTTTGTAAATGTCCAGACTGATTCTATCGACCCTTTTCAGACCATGAACGTTAATACGGAACAAGCAGGAATTTAAAATAAACGATTGTTTTTCTGTTATATTTACGGTTCGTATTATTATTTAGTGCGATATTTTGATGCATAACTTCCAGTCAGGTGCTGTCATCTTGTCATCTTGGTTCATTCACTGAGTTAACCAACGAGCCAGCTGGATTTTAATCATCACCATCGGTACCATTATGTAGTAAACACAGTTTCCACACACACGCTGATTTAAAGGCAAATAAAAGTCTTGACGTCCATCGGTGGCTGGATGACCGCTGTGCAATGCTACGCTAGTGGTGCTTCCTTATAATGGAAAAGGCTTTTTATTTCATCAGTCATTTTATGAAAAATCTTAAAGGAGAAATTTGGTGTAAAATGAACTTTGGGTTTGTTAAAACGTGATAACGAGTTGTTATATTTGCTGAGGAGTAAAACTCTGCCGGCCCGCTGCTTTACGAACACTGATTTTTATCAAAAATGCTAATGTCGTGCTAGTGATTAGTCACTGATGTAGCTTGAAGACGTCTCTGTTAGCTTAAGTAGCTCCACACTTCCTTGCTGGTAACAAGGGTCCTGATCAACAACGTTGACGACCTTGTAGGTTTATTAAAAAACATGTCGATTGACGAACATGAACCAATGGACAGAACAGGAGGAGAGATGGTACAAGTTAATTCATTCTCTTGTAGACGACCAGATGTTGTCAGCAACAGATTAAATTAGTTTGACGCTACATTTTTGACACAAGACTGTGTTGAAAATAGCCTGAAAATGTCTGAACCTCTGGACTTTAAGTTGCTGTCGTCCTTCTGATCAATAAACTTCCAGTTGAACGCAGCAGGAAGTTGGTTCTGACAAACCATTTTCTTCTCGTCTTTACGTTGGTTGAATCACAGTATTTTAATCATTCAGTCTCGTGTTAAACATGTTGTGGGTCCAGGATTTGACTGACAGATCTGTGGATTCACACACATCTTCCTCCTCCCGTTGTCAGAGAAAACCAGGTTTGTCATAATATTTGCAGGCCACCCTGCGGCCATATTTATTTTGCCGTTTACGCGGTTTTCGTTGCGTTTATTGCAGCGCGCCAGCTCCACGTGGTTTTACGTTGGAGTAACAGTGTTTATGAAGAGGGTAAGAGTGGGAGAGAGGGAGCTGGGTTTTAGTCCAGAGTCGACTGTGTGAGTGTGTGTGTGTGTGTGTGTGTGTGTGTGTGTGTGTGTGTGTCTGTGTGTGTGTGTGTGTGTGTGTGTGTGTGGGTGTGTACCGTCTGTGTTTGTGTATCTAATTGTGTGCGTCGTGTTGGCGAGAAGCTCCGACATCGACGGGAGTCCAAGTTGGACGCTCGACAGCTCTGCATTCATGAGATATTTGACAGGAAAAGACTCGCACAAGGATCCTGAAGTTTAACAAGTGTTTTTTTTTTTTTTTCAACAAACCACATGTAAATAAACAGATAAAGCTGAAGATGCACAGAGTGTAATATGTGTGTGTTGCCTGTCATAAAAAACATTTTCCACCATCGTTCCACCGCCTCCTTCTCCAATCTGCAGATCTTATCCAGCGGCGTTTTTCCGTTTTTTTCTTTGGCCTTTCTAAAAAGCTCAAACGTGTTTTGGACATTTTTTGTCCATATTTGAAGCCAGAGGGGCATCGACTACTTCGTCTGGACAGTGAACAAGATTTCAAACATAGTAACAGATCAGTCTGACGTTGTATTTATTTATTTTTTTACATTTTTTTTTCTTGAAGCCAAATAAAGTTGGACATTATTGAAGCAGGTGGAGCCAGAACGAACCAGGACGGTGGCGTCGTCAGGTGCAGGAACATCGGCCTTTAAAAACACATGGACTGATGACGGATGACACACACACACACACACACACACACACACACACACACACACACACACTCTCTCTCTCTCTGTGGTTTATTTTGACTCACACACCCACCCCAAAAATTCACCACAGCTCCAAATGTGAATTAATCCTCTGCTGAAAATAGTTCCCCACAAACGCTCTGCTGCACTTCCTCTGGTGGACGACCCGCCACAATAAGAGTCAAGTCCAAACCAATTAACAAGGAGTGAAACAAGTCTTCGTCTTCTTTATATCATCAAACAGATGTTTTAACAATCAACTACCAACAGGAGAAATGTGACCGTGAATGGACGAGACGTTCTTGAGATTAAACTGTCTAAATATATCTAGTTTAAATAAATTATCATGTTGATAAAAAAAAAAAAAAA
>CM028908.1:27350602-27388102 GCA_016801845.1 Polydactylus sextarius
GCTCGATCAAACCAAGGTGAAGTCTGTTGCTTTTACACTCAGATTTAAAACAGTTGCTTGTCCAGTGGTTGGTTTCTAAAGGTTTCTAGAGGATCTTTAAGTCGTTCTATGTTAAGAGGTTAAAGTGGTTGCTGAAGAGGTTCTACAGATGTTTAGGAGGTTTTAGTCGCTAAAAAGCTTCTTGTGGACCCTTTAGAGGTTTCTAGACGTAACTTTTTTGAGGTTTTGAAGTTCAAGAGGTTCTAGAGGTCGTGATGGTTCAATGAGCTCCTTTTGAAGGTTGGAGGAGTCGTTTCCTTCTAACCCATCAGAGGGTTTGTAGTGTATCTGAGTGGAGAAGGTTTCAGAGCTTTAGAGGTCAACGAGTGGACATCAGGAGGCTGTAGATGTCCTGTGTTAGGTTGTCGTGGTCAGAGACGAGGGTCTATTTGTCCTACAGGGGTTTCTAGTGATTTTGTGGTGGTTTTGATGTTTCCTTTAGGATAAACTTGTTGATGATGATGATGACAGATCATTGAGAGGTGCTCATCAAAAAACTTCTACTGGTTCTTCATGTGGTTTCTAATGGCCCATTATCCATGAGAAGGTTGTAGCAGGTCTTTATAATCCTGAGGGGATTAGTGGCTGTTTGAAAGATCTCGGACGTCTTTAAGGTGCATCTGATCGATATTCAGGATGTTGTAGGTGTCTTTTATGTCCTGTATTAGGATCTACTAACCCTTTAACACATTTCTAGTGGACTGGTTGATGATGATGTTCTACATGAACTTTTAGAAATTTCTGAGACCTATAACCATCTCTGACTGAGATGTTGTTTAGATTGGTATTTGTTCTACATGTTTAACGAGAAGATTGTTGAGAAGGTTTTAGTGTTTTTAAGAGGTTTTAGAAGAAGGTCCTTACTTTAGAGGTTGTCAGCATCTTATGGAGGTTGTTGGTCCTTTTCTCCAGGTACTTCAGCTTCTTCCCACAGTCCAAAGACACGCAGTCAACAGGGATCAGCTCCAGCTACCCCACGAATTGTCTTTAGGAGGTTCTGGTGTTTTGTTGATGATCTACAGGTCCTTAAGGAAGTTTTTGAAATCACTGAGAAGTTTCTAGTTAC
This sequence comes from Polydactylus sextarius, assembly GCA_016801845.1. Classification (NCBI taxonomy): domain Eukaryota; kingdom Metazoa; phylum Chordata; class Actinopteri; family Polynemidae; genus Polydactylus; species Polydactylus sextarius. Next base: position 27,351,708 of record CM028908.1, read on the forward strand.
TGAATGAATAATAAATTAAATCAGTAGGATTTGTCCCTGCAGCAGAAACTCAGAGAAAAAAGAATCAGGATGCGGCTGTTGACAGTGCCATGGAAACAAGCCTCTTCCTCAAAGGCAACAACAACAACAACAACAACAACAACAACAACAACAACAACAACAACAACAACAACAACAACAACAACAACAACAACAACAACAACAACAACAACAACAACAACAACAACAACAACACTACACGTCGTGGTGCGCTCCCGCTCTTACACTCAACAAGTGAAACAGAAATGAATGGACCTACTGTATCTTAACACGAAACACGAACACCTCAATCAAATGCTTTCCAGGCCGGAGTCCGCGCTGAAAACAGAGCTGTGTTTTCACAGCAGAACAGAGATTTCTGAGGAGGAAGAGGAAGAAGAGGAGGAAGAGGAAGAAGAGGAGGAAGAGGAGGAAGAGGAGGAGGGTGAAGCAGCAGCAGCACTAACTCATGATAACAAATAAAAATAAAAAACTGGAGGTTAAAACTGGAACTGAAAATGTGCTCAGCTGTTCGTCCACCAGGACTCAGAGATGTTGAAGTCAGAAGAAAAACACCCCCCTCCTGAGCTGTACATTTAGACTGAAACCTGGTCTGTGTCTTTAAGAGTCCAACCCGTTCAGGTTCTCACACACACACACACACACACACACACACACACACACATGTGCACACCACAAATACCTGGAGACATCACACACACAGCACCATGTAGGTACAAACAAGTCTTAATTACAATCATGTTTTTATGAAAATAAAATGCAACTTCACAGATAATATCCTAATAAAAACAATTCAAACACATGTAAACGTATAAACACACACACACAAGCTCACACTCATACACACCCACATGCATGCTGGGAAAGACATACACAGCTGTGAACGTAGGTGTCATACACGCCGTGCCAGATAAAACGGCTCTGTTTTTCTTTTAGCAGCCTTTGGCACGGCTACATGATAAAATTCCTCCCTAACATCTGTCAAGGAAAACCACAACCGCATTTACTAAAAAGTTAAACACCGGTCAGCTCGGCTAGAGCCAGATCTGATAGCAATAAAAAAAAAAGAGAGAGTTGGAGAGAGATGTGGTGGAAAAGAAATCCACAGTGGGACAGAAAAAGAACAAGAGAAAGATCCATAGGTTTCAGGATGGACGAGGATTATTGTTGCTGTTGTTGTTAATGTTAAGATGAGAAAAATGATAATCAGCTGCATTTAACCGAGTAAGAAGCCATTAAACCAAACATCTGCGTCGGTGTGAGAGTGCGTCTTATGTCAGCGATGGCACACGGCAGAGGAAAGAATGAATGAACTATTTGGAGCCTTTTTTGATTTGAATGAGAGCTGTTTGAATCACTGAGAGAGGCAGCGCCTAAAACCAGACCTCCAACTGAATCTGGATGAAACAAACCGAGGAGACTTTAATGTGGTTTAGTGGTTATCAGTGAGAACCTTGTGAGCTTTTAGGATGTTTTAACGGTCAATAATAAAAGACCTTTATGATGTTTCTAGGGGGTGTTTGGAAGGTTTATGTGGTCTGATGAGGTTGTACAGATGGTTGATGGTTTGATGAATCATTAAGAAGCTCCTGTGGTTTCAGGGGAGGTTGGAGACGTCAGTCAGGTCAGTAGGACTTTCTAGTTGTCATCAAGAAGGTTCTTCATCTGAACGGACGTTTTAATGGTCAGTGACGAGGTCTTTTAGGAAGTTCAGGTTCCTGTTATGAGGTTCTACATGGAGGTGTTTTGGTCAACAACAACATCCCAGTTGTCAGTCAGGAGGTTTCTAATGGGTCTGGAAGGACCTTGAGGATGTATGAGGTTTATAAAAACCATAAGACCTGAAGTTCCACTGGTCATTGAAGGTCAAGGGGTCATTAGGACCTTTAGAAACCAACAGAGAAGTTCTAGTCGACCTTAAGGGTTTTGGGTTTTTGGTCCGTTATGAGGTTGAGGAGGATCATCAGGACTTCAAAGGATCTTTTGGAGGTTTTGGGAAAAATTCTTTAGGGGATTATTTTAGAGATGAGTGAGAATATTCTGGTATTTAAAGTATAGTTTCTCTGAGTAGTTTAGGTGTTAAGTAATCGAGGAGGTAGTCTTATCACTCAGTGAGAAGGTTGTAGAGATTCATCTATTAAGTTCAGTACTGGAGGTTTCTGTTGTCCTGGAGCTCCAGGTATCTTGAACATATTGGGTGTCTCTTGTTCATTCAACTGTGCTCATTCAAGTCTTTTCCACTGGACTTTTATAGACTTCACATAGATATTGTTGATGTTCTGCGGGACCTTTAGGACGAGATCATTTCACAGATTTTAATTCTCAATGGGAAAGTTTAGTTTCTGGAAGCTTTAGCTGTCCAGTAGAGGTTGTAGAAGGAGTAGTAGATGTTTCAGGAGTCTTGTAAGAGTCTTTCAGATGGCCAGTGGTCATTTTGGAAGTGGTGTGTGTCTTTTGGAAGTTGTAGTTGTTCAAGACATTTCTAGCAAGTTTTATGGAGTTCTGGTGGTTTTAGATGATGCTCTACAGGCCTGAGATCACTGAGTAGGTTTTAGTTCTCAATAGGAGGTTAAATGTGGAGGTTTTAATGATCATTGAGAAGGATCTAGATGGATTTCTGGAAATGGATTTTTCCGGTTTAGTGGTGCACAAGAACAGAAGTCATAGAAAACATTCAGCAGATTTAATGAGTATTGGAGATTGGAGTAGTTTCAGTGGTCCTAGTAGTCCTGAGGATATTCCTAGTTGGTCTTTGTGGTTCTGGTGGTTGTTGATGACGTCCTGCAGGGCCTTTGGATCATGAAGCTAATTGATCATGTTATTGTTTTCAATCAATCATTGGAGGAATCTACATGTAGTTTTGGTGGCATCGTTGTAGGTTGTGGGTCCTTTGTAGATGGTTCAAAGAGTCTTGGAGGATTAATGGTCCTTCAGGAGTGAAGATGGAGGCTCATGGTGGAGCATCACACCACCAACACACTGGTTTCTCTGGTTTTTCTTTAATCAGTCTGATCTGTAGGTGGTAAAGTATCATAAAACTGCAAGACACTAAAGGCGACAAGTGAAAACAGTCGTTCCTCCAGTGAGCTGAGGTGAATAGTGACCTAGATTACAGAGACCGTACGACAATATGTGATTATCAAAATGCAACACTCCATAAAATTGTAGGAGGTGTGTGTGGAGCAGTAACCCTGGATGAGGTTGTTCAGGTCTGGAGCTCTCGGTGGGAACACAAGCCTTCCGGGTGTGTATGCTCCTCTCATGGGACACACACACACACACACACACAAAAATGCTTTTCCAAGCGTTCCCGAAACATCATTGTTAAATCGTGTAATAGGGGTGACCATTAAAGTTGTGTTCAGTGAAGTTAAGCCCCTGTTAAACAAGCGTCCCTTTTCAGCGTCGGAGATGGAGGGCATATGTTTCTGATTACGTCTGAGCGGGGAAACACAATAGCCCTCTTCAACCGGGTTCTTGATCCTGTCCACTTGGATTCAGCCTGACACTTTGCCACAATTCCCGGCCACAAACAGCGACAAGGAAACCCAAAACCCGTAAACAATCCATGTTTCTGCTTTACTACAGATTTCTGGGCTGGAGAAGGCGAACCGCCGAGTTCACTAAAACGTAATGTGATTATGGGTTCTGTGGGCCAAAGGCCGTAGAAGATGGGGGGGTGGGAGGGTACTGGGGGTGTGGCTGTGGTTGCGGCATGGGTCCAATAGAACTGCATTATGGAATAATATGGAGGGTCCATTTGTATAATGTCTATTTTGAGATGAAGGTACCTTTGGTTTCAGTCAACCAATGACTTCAAGGTGCTGCAGAATGTTTCGCTTTAAGCTGCTGGGTAGTATGATGACATCGTAGAGCAGCAAATTAGCGAAGGAAGGAAGTAAACGTGGATGGATGGGTCATGAAAATGTCAAACTTTAGCTGCTGTACGTGTCTCATTCCCATGAATGTTCCCCAACCGTAGCCAAGTAGTTTCACGGATCTTCAGCCTAAAAATGAGGTGACGTTAGCCAATGACTGCGATTCCTTTTAATCTGTATCTTTGAATCATTTATTTATCGTACAAGATACTCCAGACGTGCAGCATGTGCATCAGCTCTCTACCAAAAGAATGTCAATGTCGAGTGAGAACTGAGAACAATGTAAAACCGATGATATGAGGTTTGTCCTCCGACAGCCGGTAACTTTATACCCAACGTCCAACCCAAGTCCATCGCCCGACCCGTTGTGTTTCCTCTTAAACAATCCCATTCCGTGATAGGAGGCAAAAAAACATACAAGAAAGCATACCGTGAAGTCAATTTCCCAATTATGTTTCATTTCCTGTCGAGCCAAGCGCACTTTTACACCGTCATAAATCATGGGAAATATCAGTCACCATAAATCATACGTGGAGATTTATATCAGCTGTTTGTATAATCCGCTGCCTGTATCTCAGATGGGCTAATGTGTGGAAATGTGTGATAATTAAAGCCAGGCGCTCTCCCCTCAGGGAACACTCTTTCCCAACGTCCATTTAAGAGTTCTCTGCTCGATACACCTCGTTCAGCTTGTTACAGCTCAGCTCGCACACACCGTCTGTGATCTGTCCAGTCCTCGATAAAAACGTCAGAGTTCAACATCACGACTCTTCTACTCTAAATCTAAACTGTGTTGTAGGTTTTTATGTTTGAGTGTTTTCAACTAAACCAACTCAGGTGAAAACTCTGAAGATGACGCTGCACCATCATCAGATCAAAATCCTAAAGTAAAACTCCACAGTCACAGTCGTTCTAGGTTTATTAACAGATAATGATGAGTTGATACTTTGTGTTGGTAGAAAAATCACATCAATCAGATGAGTTTAGAGAAAGTTGATGTTTTGTAATTTCAACCTAAAGAGTCATAACAACAGTGTGAGGGACATAGAGTTGAGTGGAGACAAATGTCTATGTTTTAAACCAGTGTCAGACTCAAACTAACATGTGACTTGTGGTAGTGAGGAGAGGGATCCTACAGACAAACCAACGTGTCCAATCACCTTCAAAACTATCCTCAGATTAGTCTCCACTCAACTCTATGTCCCTCACACTATTGTTATGACTTCAACTCATTATCATCTGGAAATAAACCTAAAACGACTGTAACTCTGGTTTTTACTTTAATTTGTCCAAAAATTGTTCTTGTTTGTAAAATTGCACCTGCAAAACTAAAACTAACGAAATATCCAGAAGATGCACATGTCAGTGCACTAAAATGCTAATAACATAGCTACTTAATGGTGTTAGTCAATCATTAAGCATTTAAAAGACAAGAGAAACGTTAGTTCTCCAGGGAGACTGGACGCCATCGTAGTGAGTAAACAACTGTTAATGCTGATATTAGCTTGGCTGTGTTTACTGAACCATTAGCTCAACCTCCATGACTTGGTCCAGATGTTGCCAGAGCAGCTCACATGGTCGTAAAATATATTGATCTTATCATTACATCTGTTTGATACCAACTTCCTGTCTTAGTTTAGCTTTGTGCTAACACTACATAGCCGACGTTAGCACGTCCTGACTGACGTTGCAAAGCTGCAAAAGTAAAACAATGAATTAAAACAAACCTGATTTATTCTGCACCAGTCACATGTATTTGTTTGGTCAAGAGGTCGTGTGTTTCTACATAGTCAAAGTCCCGTCGTTCAATCAACAACCAAACTGATCAGAAACATGAGACTTAAACAAACACTGATGTTTTAGTTTGGATCATGTCCTGTTTGTTACCATGAAAGGGGGCGGAGCTTATGACCTGTATGACCAGCCACCAGGGGGCGATGCAGATGTTGTTGATTTGTTGTCGATGTTACTTTTAGTTTAGTTTAGTATAAAAAGAATAATGTGACTTTTTTTTTTTTTTCCTTTTCTGTCTCTGAATCAATGTGAAGTTGCAGCTTCGAACAGACTGAGAGCAGAGATGTGTTTACGTGGACACTGGTGCCAGGGTGAATTTTTCTAAAAGTCGTTCTCAGGCTGGAAAAAAAAAAACAAGTGAGCACGTCTTATCTGCGACTGGCATGCTGTTAAATTTAGGTCTGTCAGGTTCTGAGTGAACGGTTTCCTTCCTGCATCTGAAAAGAATGAGTCGATTGTTGAACGACACACAAATCACTCGCGCCGTAAATCACAACCTTTCTCTTTTTAACACAAACACACTTTTCATTTAATTCACAGATAAAACAAAATATAAAAAGCTGACGTTTTCCATCAGCGGCTGCTGCGTGACGCACGATCTCCTGCACAAACTGACTCATCTTGTTTCCTGCAGACAAACAACATTTACTGCCCAGTGTTGTAATTCCCCCAGATCCTGTCTGCAGCATTTGTGTTAATACGACTGTAAACCCTCCTGTGACGGTCTGGTCTGTGTAACCTCTGGACCAGGATCCCTGGTTCCTGCTCAGACTCTCCTCTCCTGTCAGTCCGGTTCAGGTTTTTGAGCGTCGGGGGTCGACGCCACCGGCGGGACTCAGCTCTGATTAAAGGACGTGACATCACCGGCTGCAGGTGGCGCCGTCCAATGGCGGAGCAGCTGTGAGGAGGCATCAGGCGGACGGGTGTAGACGTCGCCGCCTGCGTCCGGTTCTTCAGACGGTTCGTGACTTCAGGTTAAGTCTATCCAGACCGACGTCACAGCGACCAGACGTCGAAGCTGCACGTGTTAAATTTAACGTTAAAAACAGGAAACACTTCATCACACGTGAATCAAGACCAATAAAATAACGACAGATGTGGCCGTTCGCTCCTTATTTCCTCTTTAATTACACAAGAAAAACTTCACGTTTGTTTTCCACGTTACAAAAATACTATAATAGAGTATAATTTATTTCTCTTTGGTTCTAAAATGCCCAGTCGTTCCCCACAGTCTCATCATCTTCCACCTTTTTGTTTTTTGTTTTGTTTTTTCCAGACAGTGAATTTACCCTGTTAATTGTTGAGTTATATTGTGAAGTATCACCTACAAAACAAAAAACAACCCACACAGTCTGGTCGTATTTACAGAGTAATGCTGCAGTAACTTGTTGTGTATGTGCATTTACAGACGTCGCGTCACACGTCGACGTTTACGAAGCCGTCGATGTTCAGGGAAGTTACAACTTTAACGTAACATCGTGTGTTTTAGTGCAGAGACTGGAAATCCATCGTGTTTTGTTTGGTTTTTAAGCTGTAATTTATTTATTTATTCTTTTTAAATCCCAGTCAGGTCATCTGATGTGAAATAAAAAAAATAAATGTGGAAACACAGAAACAAAAACAGTGTTTCTTTCATTTATTTCTGTAAATATATTTTAAAATATATATAATCTATACGCAAATAAATAAACACGTACTACAGCCCTTTATGTTTCCTTAATCTTTCCTTATTGGTTTAAAATTTTTCCACATTTATTCTCCATCTTATGTTGAAACAAGTTGTTGCTAATGCTAACGTAACAATAACATTTCCTGCTGCTGCTCTTTCAAAATAAAATAAAATAAAACAAACAGTCCCCTGGTGAAAAAGGAAGTGGCTTTTATTGTGAAGTATCCTCCGGAAACAAAACTAAATAGCGCTTCACTTTTGCGCCACCAGGGGGCAGCCATCTTTCAACAAGCTACGGTTCAGTTTCTCTGGTCTTGATGCTGTTAAAGTGACGGTCCAGGGTCTTCATCACCATGACAACGAGTCCAACATCCCCTTCAGATCTAGATTACGTTGGTTGAAGTAATATCCAGTTTGACCGTCTTTTGTTTTCACAACCAAATAGTTAACAATGAAAGTAAATGGGGCAGTCAGCCAAACGTATCTAAACTGTCATTTTTTAACCACTAATAAAGCTCAAAATATCACTTCACTTCAGCAGTAGCATGAATAGGGTCCCTACACATAAACTGAAGTACTGATAACTTAGTAAGTGAACCCAGAGTTTATTAAAAACACTGTTTTACAAGACTTACCCAACGTCTGGTTTTATAACAACTGGTGATGAAGGATGTTCCACATCAGCAGATTCATCATTTTACTGAACAACAGGTCGATGTGTCTGTGAAGAGCGAGAAAAGTGATGAATCTGCTGATCTGGAACAACATGAAGGGTGATCCAGATCGACATTTGACAACCAAATGTTTCCAAATCACCATTTTTTTAAAAGTCGATTACTGAATATAACACAAGACGTAATCAACTTATACGACTTTAACATGGACGGAAGACGTTGGACTGCCCCATTTACTTTCATTGTTAACTATTTGGTTGTGAAAACAAAAGACGGTCAAACTGGATATTACTTCAACCAACGTAACATATCTCTGTCTGCTGCCCCCTAGTGGAAAAAAAGTAAAATACTATTTATTTTTCCAGCAAAACTCTTCAGATTAAAACACGGCTCCGTTAATACCTGTAAACTTGTTGGTTGAGTTGTTATTTTCCAAATCAAACAGTAAATTGTGTTGCTCTGAAGATCTGTAGATTCCTCTGATAGTTTAGTCTAGAGCGTCTGTGTACGAGGGGGGCAGAGGTTTCAGACTGATGGGAGTTTGGAGGTCAGTCAATTAGACATTTTTTTGTTTTTTTATTGAAGAACAGTTTATGCAACTTTCCCACATTTTGGAGCAGGTCAGATTAGCACTTCATCACTGGCCGGTATTTATACATCAGAAATTTTTCACATGCTTCATAAAAAATAAAAAAAAACGACTCCTCATCGTACATGTGAACGGGGCAAAGATTTCACACCAATCAGAACCAAAGACTCGGTGCGGCTCCGTTATCTGGTTGTTCTTGGCTCGACTCGGACGCATCTCGCTCTTCGACCAAACCAACATCAACATTACACACAAGTTTTAGTGAGTGGGTGTCAAAGAGCATCACCTCCATGAGTTTATCTTTCTCTGTTTAGTCTTTAACAGTGTCTAACAGCCTCTGGTATGCGGTCCTGATAGTCCACTTGAGCGTGAAGAGTAATGTCTGGTGCATAGCAGTGAGTTCGGTCACGGTCAGCTGAAATAACAAACCCCTCATCTCACTGTTCAGTTTGAAAGAAGGTTCAGGTTCGATCCTAACGTTAACGAACAAAGTGAAGGGTTGTTTTTGAACGTCGCTACCTGCAGCCGCACGCCTCCACCACCATGTCCTCGTACTGTTTGTAGACCACGTTGCTGGACGAGTCGATGTAGAGGATGCTGATCGGCGAGAGTCTCGTCGGGACGCAGCAGGTTGGCGGCGCCGACTCCGGGTCCATGGAGTTGATGAGGGTCTGGATGATGGCGTGGTTGGTGGGCTCCAGGTGGGACCGGATGGGGAAGTCGCAGGCGCCGTCGCAGTGGTAGGCGTCGTACTCCAGCGGCGCGATGATCCAGTCGTCCCAGCCCATCTCCTTGAAGTTGACGTGGAGGTGTTTGCGGTTGCAGCGCGGCCTGGTTTTGGCCGCCTGGTGCTGTGGCAGCGCCTGCGGCGGCGGGTGCTGCTGCAGGGGTTTTTTGGACCCCCTGGTGGTGGGAGCGCGCCGCATTCGCCTCTGGGTGAACAGGTATTCGTAGACGGTTTTGTTGTCGTGACCCGACCGTGCCTTGATCTCGTTGTAGAAAAGGTCGCGTTTCTTGCTTTTGCCAAACGCCAAGAAGAACGCCTTCTCCTTGTTGGTCCTGCCGGGCCGGGCGAAGCCGAGGCCTCGCAGGTCCACGGGCCGACCGCCTCTGTGCTCCAGGGCCTCCAGCTCGAAGCACAGCTGCTGGGAGTGGTGGTGAAGCTGCTGCTGCTGCTGGTTTTTGAAACCCTTGAAGACTTTCCAGACGTCAAACACTTCCCATTTGCTGCCAAATCCAGAAACCAGATCCTCGATGGCCTTCGTCTGGAGCAGAGACGCCTTTTGTTTGCCTGAAGCGCAGGTGTACAGCCTCAGGCACGGAGACGGGGCGCCACCGCCTCCCCCTTCTCCGCCTCCTCCTCTGGCGCCATCGACAGCGAAGGCTGTGGCTCTACGGGGGTCGGACGGACGCTTCCTCAGGATGCGAAGCTCGGCCCCCAGGAGCCCGTCACGTTCCAGGGAGCTGATGTTGAAGTGGTAACGCTGCCGTCTGAGCTGAGGCCCTCGATCGTCTGAGACAGAAGAGAAAAAGATGAAGACGTGTGAGTTGAAACTGACGTAGAAGACCAACACACACACACACACACACAAATATACACACACGGGAAACTAAAATCATTCACAGACACATGTGTAACATGAAAAGTGCAGGTGCAAACATGACGGGGTGAGAGGGAGGCCGCCATGTTCAGAGGACAAACAGATGTAAATACACATCTGCACATCTGGATGAACACACACACACACACTGAGCTGATTAGTTGATTAAAACTAATATTCTTTTTTTTTCTTCGATCTTCTCCAATGTGCAGATTTGATTCTTTTCTTTACTGAATTGTAAAAAAATCTGAACAAAAACCAAGTTTTAACCTTTAAACTTCATCTAGACTACGATTTGAGTCTGTTCTGATCCTGATCCTGGTCTCAGAGTCTCTTAAAATCCTGGATCAGGTCTCAGTGAGTCCGATCTGCTCTGATCCCACATCAGTTATTAATAAACATTTGATAAATTTGAAGAAGAAAGTTTGATGAAACGTTGAGTTGTTAGCTGTTAGCAGCTAGCACGCTAACTGTAGCTGGAGACTAGAGTCCTGGTTCTGGACCAGATCCACCGTCGCCACCTGCTGGACAAGACGGGGCTAACTGGTTAGCAGCTGCTGGATTTTCAATCATAAATTGAAAATGTCATAAATTTCAGAATAAAATCAAAGTGAAAACAGGAAGAAGAGATGTTTGTGCAACATGTTCAAATGTTCGATCAAACGACAACGATGACAAACATCAGACTGGACCATTTGGATCATCGATGAATAAAATTCAAGTGTCAGAACATCTGTATATAAAACATCTGTATATAAAAACACATCTGTGGTTCAATCACAAACATCAGAACCAACGACCTGGACGCTTTGTAAAGTTTTTATTTTTGTTGTTGACGAAAGAAAACCAGCGAACGTCCACGTCGTCTCACACACACACACACACACACACACACACACACACACCTCCGCCCTGCTCGCTTCTTCTCACGTCCCCGGTTCGATCCTGATCCAGGACTTCAACATGCGTCAAAAAGTACATTAGAACCAGACCAGGACAGACCACATCAGACTGTAAACAGACTCCTTATTATGGATTTGCAGCTTTTTTGATAAACTTCAGTGAACCAGCATCTGGTGCAGAGGAAAACACACGGTCGACAACACGCACACACACACACACACACACACACACACACCTGCTGGTTGTTGTCTGTGAAGTATTAAGGTTTGAAAGCAAAGGAATTTAACATCGCTAGCTTCTTCTGTGGTGATAAATCCAGAGTACTTCAGAGAACAGGTGTGCTAATGCTAATGCTAATGCTAATGGTGATTGGGAGCAGCAGTAGAGAGAGAGACACTGGGTGTGCTGAGGAGATTCAGTCTGTTGTTGTTGCTACAAACTGTCAACAAGTAAACAAACCCGACCCGTAACCGCAGTAACAACAAACTGTAAACAAACATGGCTGCCGCTGCAGCCTCAAACTGTCCCGACACAAACACACTATCAAATTTGAAAAATAAAAAAGGTATTAAGTCAAATATTTGTTGATGATTGAGGATCAGCGTCCCGTGTGAACCTGCCGGGTCGAACCCGGTCGCCTCGCGTGCTGTTTGTGGTAAAACCGATAAGACTGGGAAACAGATGTTCAGAGGGAAACACCACGAAGAAAGAACACAACATTTATAATGGGATGAAAAACATGTTCTGCACGTTATTCATCCGCTCTCAGCTGATTATTCAGAGGTCGAGAGGTAGTCCTGGTGTCGCTGTGTCCGGAGACAATGTCAGACACGACATTTAAACGACCTCCGACGACAACAAAACAACAAAAACAGCTCAGATCCATCAAGACGGTTGGAGCCTCGATGGAGACAACTAGTTGAACATCAACTGATGTAGATCAACTGGTGAAAACAGAGAATAAATCTGGTTTAACACAGATTCCCACATGTCAAAGACTGTGGTTGTAGTGTAACAGACGTTGGTCATTGTTGGTTCATTCAGTCTCAGAAGAAGCAGGTGAAGGTCTTTGGTTTGACTATGTCATAGTTATGGTTTAACACACTAGTTAAAAAGTAAAGGTCAACAAGGTGAAGACTTTAGTCTTGACTGTGGTGATGTTGGGTCTTGTTGGACCAGTTATGTTGATGATTGCTCCACTACTTCAGTCCATTTAGAGGCCGAACATTCTTCTGAAACGTCGACAAAATCACGACAAAGTCACTACGTTACCTGAAGTTGTTTCACTGTCGACACGTCTGGAGGAAGTTGACTGTTGAATGCAGATTGATTGAGAGTATTTTCATGGAAATGAACAATTTCTTATCAGTTTGTGTCAATATAGGCAAATGTTGAAGTGGAAATAGAAAGTTGAGCTGCAACAACATCAGAGTCTGACTTTTCCTCCAGACGACGTCGACAGTAAAACAACTTGAGGTAACATAGCGACTTGATCAACAATCTTCTATAGAATCAGTCTGGACATTTACAAAGTTGAGACACGTTGGTTTGTCTGTAGGATCCGTCTCCTCACTACCACAAGTCACATGTTAGTTTGAGTCTGACACTGGTTTAAAACATAGACATTTGTCTCCACTCAACTCTATGTCCCTCACACTGTCGTTATGACTCTTTAGGTTGAAATTACAAAACATCAACTTTCTCTAAACTCATCTGACTGATGTTTTCTACCTTTAGTTTAGTTTTATGTTGATTTTCATTGGTTGGTTTCATCTGGTAGAGTTTAAACTATCGTGTCAAATCAAATCCTCAGATCTTTGATCTGGTGTTCCTCAGGGATCAATCAAAGATCCTCCTGGTTTTGGTTTTTATTTCTGATGAATTAAGAACTAATTTGAGTTTTTCTTTAGTTTGTTGTTTCTGATGAAAACTGTTGATTTAAAGAAGATGAAAGAACGATGAGATGAAATTTATTTATCTACTCAACCAGAGTTTATTAAAAGGTCCATGTTTGTCTCCATCACCTGCTGCTGCTAACGTTAGCTAACACTAACACTAGCTAATATTAGCTAACACTAGCTAACTAACTTTAGTCAGTCAGAGTGTTAAATTCAGTCTCATTAATCACTAATCTGTTAAAATATAAACAACACAAATTACCCATTAGCAATTATCAATCTCAGTAGCATTTTTGCTGAATAACTTGCTAACTAGCAGCTAAAGGCTAAAGCTATCCATGTTTCTATGCAGCTGAACCACAACAACAACAAATATGTTTTGTAGGAAACATAATTAAACTGATAATCAATGAGTTGTATCAATAGATCAACTGTTTAAAGAGGGTGTGTCCATGGAGATCCAATGAAATCACAGCCTCAGGTCATGTGATCCGCAGCAGTTTTAGGAGCGAGTAGAAGAAAATGTTTAAAAAGACGTCACATTGTTACATAATGAAGTAGGATGAAGCAGCAGAGTTGATGACAGCGCCCCCTGGTGATCGTCTCCTTATTTTATCACATGTGGTCTGTTTAACATCACTGTCTGTTTTCACATCAGTAAAATGTATTTGGCGTTTAAAGTGTAAAAAGAAGCAGAAACGGCGTCTCCACTGTGACTTATTGTTGTTATTCATGTGTTTAATGTGAAACGTGAACCTCCTTCTCTCCGAGCAGGTCGCAGCTGATTTGTCGAACAGACACGTTGAACAAACAAAACTCAAATTAAAAGCACATTAAGTGCTCGAAACGTAAACCTTTAGCTCCAGTAGAAATTATTAAACTCTGTGTCATTTAAACGTTGTTTTAAACAGTTTTACACTGTAAAGATAACATTACGCAGGAGAGGAGGAGGAGGGTCCGTGTTTATTTACCCTCCTGAGGCCGTTTATCACCAACAGCAGCAGCCAGATGTTCGTATAAACACACGTCCACACGTGAATCAAATATTAACACACACGACTCCACTGAGCGCTAACGCTAACGTTAACGCTGAACTTTACAGTGAAGACAAAGTCAGCTGATCTGTAGCAGCAGATGCTACTGGTTGCAATCTGTGACGTCACCACTAGGTGTCACCGAATCAGTTACTTGAGCAGAACTGGACAAATAAATTGAAGCTTTTCACCTTCATCAATTCCTTATGCTAAGCTAAGATTTGCTAAGCTAGGCTAAGCTAACTTGGTGGCTGCAGCTTAATGTTTATTCATCTGTTCATCTGTGATTTAAAACCATAAAAACGTAAATTTGATCTAAATCTTTTAATATCGTTGTCGTCTTTATTTCAGTTAATGTGACGACAACGTGACATCGAAGAACTTTAGATGTTTTGAATGAAAATAAAAAAGTTTATAAAGTTCCTATAAATCTTTTATTGTATCGTACATAATAAAGACGATACAAACTAGTAAACAATGTTTGAAGTTTTTTGAAAGTTCTTACCAAAAGTTTCATACAAGAAGCTGCAGACACAAAGTTAGCTTAGCCTAGCTTAGCATATATAGCGTAGCTCAGCATATGGACCAGCTAATGTTTGATGGTCATATCGACATCAGCAGCATCAGAGATAAAAACCTTCAATCTCTTCATTCAGTTCAACTAAAACAAGAGGATTCAGCGACACTTAGTGGTGACGTCGCAGATTGCAGACGACTTTCAGGGAGCAAATAAAAAATATGTCGTCAGACTCTTATGTCTGTTCTGGGTTTCTGTAGCTGAAGGAGCTATGCTAGCTATTTCCCTCTGTTTCCAGTCTTTATGCTAAGCTAAGCTAACTGCTGTAGCTAGGTATGGACCGTGTCTGATCGTATCTCTGATCTTTTCAAATGAAACACGTTTCCTCCTTCAAACCTCTGCGGCTCCACGAGGACCTGACATCTCCATGTTTGACAGCTCACTCTGCTGCTTCCTGCAGCTTTGAAGTCGCTTCCAGATAAGTTATGAGGAACAGAGTTGTCTCTTTTCCCATCATTCCCTCTGTTTGTCGATCAGCTGACCTTCTCCACACACACACACACACACACACACACACACACACCTCCAGATGCAGATGTCTCCTGTTCTTACCTCATGAACCCAACGGACACAGATGTGACCAGACCAGAATCTGACCTCTGGTCCCTCTAGACCAGACCACACTCTGGTTCTTTCCAGACCAGACCAGACTCTGGTTCTCTGGTTCCTTCCAGACCAGAATCTGACCTCTGGTCCCTCTTGACCAGACTAGACTCTGGTTCCTTCCAGACCAGACCAGACTCTGGTCCGTCTCAGGTTCCTGAAACCTGTTTCTCTGATTTATCACCAAAATCACTGAGTATAATCTGACATCACCAGGTTCATTAGATCAACAGCTTCACTGTCACAGACTCAGACCAGAGTCCAGATCCAGGTTCAGCAGGTTTTTTTTCATTCAACTTAAAGCGACGTGTTAATGAACTTTTACCTTGTCCTTTATCCACGAAGCTGGTGATGGTGTTGGCCAAACCCGCCTCGTGCAGCGCGCTCCCGTTCATGTCTCCGCTGGACAGAGACCAGTACAGAGACAACATGTAGTCGTGAGGAATCACCAGCGGCTGTTTGTCGCTGACTCTCACCGCCTTGTTGAAGCCGGTTCCGCGCTGCGCCGCCGGAGGAACCGCGGCTCTGTGCGCGGGTCCGGTGCGTCCCGGAACGGCAGCAGCAGCTCTCGACGCACCGGCGGCGACTTTCCCAAAATTTCTCCCCGGTGCGCCACCGCCTCCAGTCCTGCCTCCTTTTCCCGCCACATGTGCGCTAAAACCCGCCGGAGCGTGCGCTTTGACGTGAGGCGCGTCCCCGCCGGGTGTCCAGGAGCGCACGGACCGGGTCACCGGCGCGGCTCCGCTGCGGAGAGAAGACGACGACGACGCGGTCGTCTCGCCCTTAATTAAAGGAGGACCCGCGCGGATACGCGTGATCCTCGCCGGTGCGGGTTTCCGCTCTGCGTCCCCGGTGTGGTGCTGGTGCTGCTGGTGCTGGTCCGGTCTAGTCCGGCTCAGAGACCCGAGGACGGGGCGCAGGTGAAGAAGAGTCCAGCAGCTCAACACGAGACAAAGACGCGTCACAAGTTTCATCCTAAAGCGCTTCAGCCTTCATGGCACAAAGAGTCTGAAGAATCAGTGGATCAGTCGGAGCCGCTCATCCTCTGACGCCGCTCCGCGCTCTGCCGCAGCGGGGACCAACAACACGCGCTGCTGTCGGAGCGCAAACATAAAAACAGAGATGTGAACCGTCGCTGGGTTTTATGAGCTCAACACACAAATCCTGTGAAGCGTCAGTGAACCGTCGGCGCTGTGAGACCGGCTGCATGGTGCCGCATGGGGAGAGAGAGAGAGAGAGAGAGAGAGAGAGAGAGAGAGAGAGAGGGACTAGAGGAGTCCGGGTCCTGAGGTCTGGAGGTGCAGGAGGTGGACGCGTCAGGCGCAGCTCGGATCCATTCTGCGGATTCTTCGCATAAAACTTCTTTAAATCCCACTTTTTTTCCAGCGGAGGCAAGAATGGCGTAATGCCGCTGCCCCGTTTTCTCTCCTTCTTCTCTTTCCCCTCAAAGTTTGAACCGAGTCCAGTGAAAATATTTCTCTCTCTCTCTCTCTCTCTCTCTCTCTCTCTCTCTCACACACACACACACACACACACACACACACCAACCTGCAGGTGCGCAAAAAGAAAAAAACCCGGAGCGCAGGAATTGGAAACGGAATTCCACCGAGTTGTTTTAATTAGACCGTGATGTCATCCTGTCCGAAGTCATTTAACAGTAATATTTCTCCTCAAATCTTCCTCCTTCTCTTTCCACCAGTGACTCACACACACACACACACACACACACACACACACACACACACACACACACACACACACACACACACACACACACACACACACACACACTCCAACCCCCCTTCAAGAAAGAGAGAAAAGAAAAACTTGAAATATTTATATATTCTCATATGACACACATGACGTAAAAACTTTTGAGCTATTATATATATACTTTTACTTTTTTACTTTTACTTTTCAATTAATTAAATTAAAATTAAAAAGGTAGAAATATAGGAGAAGAAAATCTTGAATCTTTGATTTTAAATTTATTTGAATTGTATAAAAAGTTAAAAAAAAGAAACAGTAAAAAGCAGTTGTCATATACACAAGAACAAACTGATAAAAACAGAAAACAGAATGAACATTAAACTAAACCACAGACACGAGGACCTGGTCCAGGTTCAGTCCAGTTCTTCCCAGTCTGTCACGTCTCTGTTGTTCTATCTTATTGAAGGTAAAAGAATCAAACATCCAGAAACTGAATTTTTTCATATAACAAAACAACAACAAATGTCGGCGACACTGCGTCTTCATCTCATATGGTGACGTCTGCTCAGCTGCTCTACACATCCCTGAAGTATTCAACCATATCGATGCCAACCTGCAATACCAGACCAGTCACAGACAAACTACAAAGTTAGATGTTGTTTAATGTTAGAACAAAGCAACAAAATGTGATGTTGTTATTAAAGTTTCTAAATATCAGTTACAGGCTGAAGGTCAGTAGAGGCTGCGAAGCTGAGACGCAGCCTCATGGTCTCGTATCCTTTGACATCTAGAAGGTGAAAGAGGTTTTAAACAGACTGAGAGCTGATTTTTCAAATATGCAGTAAAACATTCACGTTCAGGGTTAGTTGAGGTGATGTACACAAGAAGATGTCGACATGGTGCTGGAGGTTGTGCATCGCTGTGTAATGAAAGTCAGGTGCTTTGTAATGTGGTAGAGTTTGTCACCATGTGTAAAGTTGAAATGTCTGAGTTATTGTACAACAGAACGTATTTAACCTTAATTTGAGACGTTTATCACCCAAATGTGACAGACGTCTGTTCACTACGCTGCTGTTACTTGTAGCTTTACGGTAATTTAATAAATTACTTTAAATTACTTTTTTACTATGACTAGCTAACGCTAACTAACACTAGCTAACATAAATAACTTTAGCTAACATTAGCTAACATTACCTAACAATAGTTAACATTAGCTAATACTAGCTAACGTTAACTAACATTAGCTAACACTAGCTAATGTTAGCTAACACTAGCTAACATTACCTAACAATAGCTAACATTAGCTAACACTACCCAACACTAGCTAACACTAGATAACACTAGCTAACACTAGCTAACATTAGCTAACACTGGCTAACTTTAACTTCAGTCAAATCTCAGGTGTCTAACGACCCCGAGAGTTAAATTAAGTTTCACTTTAAGACTAATCTGTCAACAAATTACCAGCGTTCCCATTAGCAATTTTTCTAACAAATGTGCTAAGTAGCAGCTAAAGCTAACACAATAAGTTTAGGTTGAAATTACAAAACATGAACTTTGTCTAAACTGATGTGATTGAAGTGACACAAAGTACAAACTCCTCATCATCAGTCAATAGACCCAGAACCACCGTGAGTCTTATTCTGCTCTGACGTCAACTTCTACGTCTACGTTGTCTGTATAATTGGTGGACGGGGGGAGGAGGGGCCTCGCTTTCGATTCAAACTAAAACTCTTGTCCAGTTTAATTTATGACACCATGCTGAGCGCCAGCGTGGTGTCATAAATTCAGTTTGGAGGAATAATTAGCGTCCAGAAAGTTCGGGTTCAAACCTGGAGACTTTGGCAGCCGAGCGTTGGTCTCTGGTGGTTTGTAACAGGAGCCACACTTTCTCTTTTTTCCTTCTCCGTCTTTCTCCGCTCACTTTTTTTCTCTCTTTCTCTTCTGATGGATGAACAGAAGCGATTGGTTAATACGAGGCCGTCACAGATCAAACGTAACATCGACCTGATCCCTTCGCTTCGACTCAGCGGCTGAAGGACGAGAGCTGACGGAGACCGTTTGTTTTAGTTGTAAATTAAAACATCAGCTGTTTAAAGTCTGACGTTGTTTCTCTGCACAGTTAACAGCTGCCAGGATTTATGTTCAGATAACTGAAGCTAAAACGTTAGGTCAAACAAACTAGCTGACGTTAGCTTGTTTTATAACTAGCTAATGTTAGCTTTGTTTATAACTAACTGACCTTAGCTTGGTTTATAACTAGCTAACATTAACTTGTTTTAAAACTAGCTGGTGTTAGGATTTTAACAAAAAGTGTAATCTAATCTCATGCTAACATTAGCATTAGATGGTTAGAGCTAGCTAACATTAGCATTTTAATTCATTGATCAAAGTGTGCAGAGAACACTGACTGGAACATTAGCTTAAAATGCTAACATTAGCTTGTAGTGATAGTTTTATGCTAACATTAGCATTTTGGCTAAAAGCTGGATTTAGCTTTATGCTAACGTTAGTATTAAAGGATTAGCAGGTTTGGTTCGTCAGGCGCCTGATGTGTAATATTTCATCTGTTATTAATATTTTAATCATCTTCCCACTGACGAGCGTGTGAAGCCAAACCATGAATATTCTATATTTCCTTTGGTCTTCGTTCTCCTGTAACGTGATGTTTTATAAACACAGTCGACAACAGCGACGTGTCTCTGGGCTATGAAGAGCAGGATGACTGCGAACAAATTGACTCTTTATTTTATTGGTCTAACCTCACGGCAGACGCAGCGTCGCTCAGGCCTGTCTGTCTAAATACGAGCGGTTGAAGGCTGCTCTCACGCCGTCTGCTTCACCGGCTTATTATTGTCTCTGAATGAAGTGAAACCGTGACGCGTTTAGAAAACCTGTTTTACAGAGTTTTGATAGAATCATTTGTCACAGGCTGAACAAATCCTACTTTAAAGGTCTAATGATCAAATTTTTTCATGCAAATAAAAATGTACGTGTTGAGTTAAACACTTCTTATAGTGGAGTCGGTTGAACCCAGGGTTTTTATCGCCATGACAACAAGTCCAACACCCCCTCCAGATCTAGATTACGTTTGTCAAACAAACTGAGTTTATTAAAAAGATTGTTTTACAAGACGTCTTCTGGTCGGCTCCACAGCTGAAGCAGCTAAATTAGCTGAAATCGCTACATTACTAAGGTAACAAGGTTAGCTAAGGTCGCTAAATTAGCTAAGGTAAGCTAACCAACTAACTTAGTTAAGTTAACCAACACAGTCAAGTTAGCTGAAGTAGCTACGCTAGAGGAACCAGCTGAATTATTTCATGTATCAAAGTTATTTAAAGTAGCTTAATTAGCTAACTTAGCTAACGTAGCCAAGTCACCATTTTTAACCACTAATAAAACTCAAAATCAGTTCACTCAGTTCACTTACTGATAACTTAGTAAGTGAACCCAGAGTTTATTAAAAACACTGTTTTACAAGACTTACCCAACGTCTGGTTTTATAACAACTGGTGATGAAGGATGTTCCACATCAGCAGATTCATCATTTTCCTCTTCGTTCTTCACAGACACGTCGACCTGTTCAGGAAAATGATGAGTCAGATTTATAGTTTTGTGATCATGTGACGTCTCATAGTTTTAAAGTCTTCAGAGACTTTTACACTGACAAGATTTCATAAAGTTGTGGAACTCATTAAAAAGAAAGACTGTTCGTTACAACAACATACAAGAAGTAGAGACACCACAGTAGAAGTAGAGACACTAGAGTAGAAGTAGAGACACCACAGTAGAAGTAGAGACACTAGAGTAGAAGTAGAGACACTAGAGTAGAATAGAAACCGTCAGGTTATGTCTCGTACTTGTTGCTTCCTGTTTCTCTCCAGGTTGGTTGAGGAGGAAGCTGCAGCTCGTCAGCGTCACCTGACACACCTGGATCCTGTTTGACTGATGATAAAAACGTCTTTGACAAACTTGTTCAGTTCATTTGTTGCACATTGACAGTCACTTGTTGGTAAATTGGTTCATTTGTCTATGTTTTTCTTGTTGTGGCGAGTATTAGAGTCAAAAAGTCTTTAAAAAATGACTTTTAAATTGTAAATTGTGTAAATTTATGACTTTATTCTCATAAATTCACAACTTTTATTCACGTAAATTTGCCACTTTTTTTCTTGAAATGTTACGACTTTAATCTTCTTAAATTTGTGACTTTTTTCTTAAAGTTATGTCTTTTATTCTCTGAACTTTATGACTTTAATTCTTGTAAATTCACAACTTATTCTCATAACTTTAAGACTTTTATTATTGAAACGTTATGGCTTTTATCTTCTTAAATTTGCGACTTATTTTCTGAAAGTTTTGTCTTTAATCTCGTAAACTATGACTTTTATTCTATTCTGGAGAATGTTTGACTTTGTCCTTGTCTCTTTCGTCTCTTTCTCTTCATCAGTAAAACTTCTTCTGTCATTGATGTCAGGAGCAGCCTCTCGTTGAACTTCTTCCTCCTGTTTTCCGACTTCACTTTAATCTCCAGGTAAAATCTGATTTTGTTGCATAATTTCAGTGAAAGTGATTTTTCCTGTTGCCACTTCAAGGTCATGATTCAAATATTGATATTTGCCTCCACGTGTCAGAAACTATTGGCTCAATCAGACACCATGTGCACTTCATGTCCTCGCTTTGACTCTTTATTTTATTTTTTTATTTTTTTTTTTGTTGCGTGTCTCAAAGTCAGAAAAAAAAAAAAAACTTCAACAGGTTTTTCTTTGAGAAATATTTCTGGACTGGTGTTCCTGGGTAAGGTAATGTTCCCTGGCTCCTGCATGTCACACGAGCCAGAGCTGCATAAGGAAAACCACATTTCCTCCAAACCTGACTTTTTTTTTTTTTTTTTTTTTTCTGTTCTTGTTGTTCTTGTTCATCGACAGCTGGCCTCACAGATCTGCTGCTCTCAGCGCTTTTTAAACTGAAACCGGTGGTCGTTGAGTGTAGGAGGGAGCACGTCTGAGGTGTCTGTTTATACGTCTGTGTCCTCAACGTCACCCTCACACACATATACACTGTTCCTGGGATACAGGAAGCTCCTTATATATATATATATATATATATATATATATATATATATATATATATATATATATAAACATATAGCGTCTGCAGCCTATAAAACGCGTCAACAACCTTCTGTAACATTCAGGTTTGACTGAATATTTCAGCGTCGAGACGTCGTTTCTGCAGCTGAAACAAAGGAAGAAAAACCCTCAGGTTTCCTTGTTTACGACTCGTTTCCCGGTTGTTTCGTCCTCGTTCATCTGCTCCGAGTTAAAGACGATCACGCGTACGTCAACGTGCACGAGTTTTTTTTTTTTCAAACGTTTTGTTGGCGTGTGATGTCGCCAGGTGATTAAATTCATCACATCAACAATAAACTAAAGACAAATGTTATAATCGTTCTCTGCTTCTAATTCCCTCAAAATATGAGAACATTAACGTTACACTAAACATAAGCTCGTGCTAGCATGCTAGTTAAAACTACATTTACTACATTTACTCAGTAATATTTTCATCTTTCAACTTCTATTGTTTTGTTTTGTTTTGTTTTTTTTTAGTTTTTACTTTTTATGTAACTTTGTGTTAAATGACCAAATTACCAAGTGGCAGCTAGCCTGCTAAGCTAGGTAGCATTAGCATGAACCATGCTAGTTTTTTACTCGTCCATTATAAACTGCTTCAGTTTTTAATTACATCAGTTTTTAATTTACATTACATTATTATCCTTGTGCTAGTTTGTTTTAGTGAAGGCTAGCTGTCTTGCTGCAGCTAACTGTTAGCATTATGAATTTAGCTTGTTGGCTAAAGCTCGATATATTACAACTTTCACTCTCGACTTTTATTCTCTAAATATTATGGCTATTATTGTTGTAAATGTACGACTTTTGTTCTCATAAATATATATTTTTAATGTAACTTAACATGCTAGCATGCTATGCTAAGCTTGCTTTGGCCTTAGCCATGCTAAACTAAATTTCAGTTTTTAATTATTGTTTATAATGTGCTAGCCTGTAGGCTAACGTAGGCTAGCTGTCTACCTGCAGCTAGCTAGAGTTAGACTTATAAGTTTAGCTTTTTGGCTAAAGCTGCACGGCCATCTTGGTTTTTATTCATTTTCTAACTTTTCTTGTAACACTCAGTGTCACATTAAACAGGTAAATATTTTTGATGTTTTGTTATTTGTATTTTAATCTTTAAAAATCAGTAAAAAGATGAAGAAAATCTTCTCGTTAGCATTTGTTAAATTTCACATCTAAACTCGGTTTTCACATTTCTTCTTCTGCAGTTACGTTCGTGAGACATGAGGTGACGAACTGTTTATTTTTACTATTATCGCAGCTTTTCCCTCCTTTTTATTTAACATGAACTTCTTGGAAATGACTCCGTCTGCTTCCCGCACCAACACTTCAAAACGCTGGAGCACTTAAAGCGTCGGTTGCGCCCTGATCTGCCCTGACGGAGGCTCTGCTCCCCGTCTTGTGGTTTCTGCAGCTTTGTGACTGAATGCCGTTCGGACCAGATGCTCTTCCAGTGCCCCCTTTAGGCTAATATAAGCCAGGGCCTCCTCATGGAACAAATTGAGAACATGCAGTCCGTGGTGAGGAGTTTACAGGTTGCAGGTGGGCCAAACAATGTGACATGGATCACTGCGAGAGTCTGTTTATTAGTTTCTTCATCGCTCGCTGAAAACTCTCCCCGGGTTTGGGTGGAGGTGGTGGGTGTTTGGGGGGGTGGGGTGGGGCTGGCGAACGCACTCGGGTTCGGGGGCCAAAAGGCAGCGACGTGGTGAGACTGAGGCTCAAACATGGAAACTGTGACAAGTTTGGACACGGTGGGTGAACTGTAAACCTTTCATGGTGACCCTGACGGCGACTGGAAAAAAAAAAAAGAAAGAAAGAAAGAAAAGGTTGAGGGTTAAAACACAGAGGGAGAAACAAAACGTACAATCACATCGGCCACATTTACGTCAGCGCGTGTTGTTGGTTGTTGTATATACATCGTGACTGACTGTGTCCTGGAATATGTCTGTGGCTGTTGTTGTTGTGTGTCAAAACCAGTTTATTTGGCTCGTTGACTCTGCCAAATTATTCATCAGTCAGCGGCGGTCACACTCACTGAGCTGACGTTTAAAGAATCTAACTTTTTACTCTAATGTACTTCTACTTCTGTACTTCTACTCTAGTGTCTGTACTTCTACTGAATCTCTTCTACTTTCCCATATTTTCTGTCATGTTGTCACGTCGCAGGTTTTCATCCATTAACCATATAAAAGTTCCCGGTCACAGTCTCGTTGAGTATCACAGGTATGTAACATCGAGCTCCGACTGGTGGAACAGAAGAAAAGCTGCTCTGCACCGTGTTTGGTCTCGTTCAACATGTGTTTAATGTTTTCTTGTTTCGAGGTACAAAATATGAGCTGAGGGAATTTAAATTTACACAAAATAGCTGCAGCTGGTTTGTTACTTCAGGCGGAAACTGTCTGAATATCTGAACATCTTCTTCTGTGGAAACAAACACTGGTTGTCCTTCATTTTAAGTTGGTGTGAAATCAGAAAAAAATCAGGAAGAGATTCAAAGATTAATCAGAAAGTTTCACCAGAGTGAAACATGTTAACATGAGGTTTGTAGTTTTACCAGAAGTCTTTTTCTTTTTACCGAGTGAATGTAAACAGATGATTGTCTTTTCTTTCTCAACTAGTTAGTGTCATGAGCATTTTCTGGAGGTAGAACTGTCAATTACTTCAAAAACAAACAGAAATGTTTCATGAAGTTAATCAACCTGAATGTAGCATCTTCTAGTTTCACTCTTGTCCTGTTTAAAAATGGAGCTTGATTATTTTGTTGACGCTCTCTCAACTCAACTGGCGTCTGGTGGCAGCTTGTGAAGACACTCCCTCTGACCAATCAGTGGCCAGCGTCTGTTCACGTCACGTTTTAGTATCGACTCAGCTCCATTGGTTCCTCCACAGAGTAGGAACTAAAACAGTAGCTGGAACCAGGAACTAGCACCAAGTTGTTTGTCTTGATCTTCTCTGATAACTGTCAGGTTCAGTGTGAAGGGTTTAGCGACCTCTAGTGGTGAAGTTGCACTTTACATCAACTAACGATTTTGATTAAAAACAATCTTCTGGTAGTTTTATTTCCTTCACAAACGTCATTTCAAACAGAACAAAACTCAAATCATTTCAGCTCAAAAGTTCTAGTTTGAAAACACAACGACAGTCGTCTCCATTTTATCTTTACATCACACGTCTCCGTTGCTACGATGCACAGGACTCACACTGAATCAGACGACCAGTTAAAAGTGGTGTTTTTCTTTTGGATACAAATGACAGACAAGATGGTTTGATTTTTTCTCTTCATTTCGATACACCTGTGAATTTAGACCATCAACACATGTTTGAGGGTTGATGCTCCATCTTAAAGGTGGATGATGGAGAAACTTCAACAATATCAATATAAACACACATTTACATTTAGTGGAAAAAAGAACAATTTTAGTTCTTTAGTTCAGACTCATTCATTGTCTATGAAGATTGTTGTAGCTCCATGTTTTAAAGTGCTGGATAAACTTCATAATATTCTTCTGTTTTATTAACATGTACTTGTACTTTTACTTTCTACACTTAACTACATTTACTTATAGATTACTGTCATACTGAAGTACAGTAAATACTAGATACTTTAAGACTTTTACTGGAGAATCATTCTAGTGACGACTTGAACTTCTACCAAAGTTATTTTATTCTACTCTAGTGTCTCTACTTCTACTCTAGTGAGACTTTACTAAACACTGTTAAAACATTGCCTCTAGTATCAGGGTCTGTCCTAACATCAGTGATATTGATATTAGCTTCAGTGATGTCGTGTTGGTGCAGCAGCTCTGATGTTTCACAGTTTAGCAGCAGTAAAAGTAACTGATCATTTTTTAATGAACTCTTAATTAACAGCTCAACAATTAACCCTGTGTCACTTTTAACCCGCTGGGAGTCATTAAGTGTCTCGGTGTGTAACAACAGAGCTGCAGTCTGGTCCTCAGACCCACAGTTTGACCACGTGCAGCTGCTCCTGCGTAACTCAACTCCTGAAGTTTGCCAGAACAGATCCATCATCATTTACGTCCCGCTGAGCGCTGTTTGTCTCCGCCTGCTAAAGGTCAGAGCATAAGAGACTGTTTAGTGGCTCCGAGCTGCGTATGAAAGGCCGGCCTTTCACGGCCTCGGCGGCGGTGGCGACAGCGGCAGCAGTGGCGGCGACGGAGCGAGAGGCTGAGAGGAAATGAGCGTGAAATGAATGTCACGTTGAAATCAAAGACAGGGGAAGATAAATGAGAGAGGCGGTTGGAAATCACCTGGACCGGGGGCGAATGAGACGCAGTGGATGGATGGAAGGATGGATGGACGGACCGAGGGACGGAGGGGGGAGTAATTATTAGTGATTGAGCAGCTTCCCCTTCATGTGTTTCATTAGGAGCGAGGCTGTTCACACACAATCTCCTCTCTGTTGGGCCGAGCCAGAGTCCGGCAACTCGGGTTTATTTGACCATCTGAAATCTTAACAGTTAATACCTGTATATTTCCAGCATAATATTGTCTCTGGCAGAGATCGCCAGAAAATGTATCCTCAGGAAAATAAACGACTGCGTTTTCATGCCAGGTAATACAAGGAGCATGTGCTGAAAAAAGAGGGGAGGGGTGGGGGGGCAGATAGAGAGGAAGGTGGTGGTGGAGGGTGAGACAGGTGAGATGAACAGAAACTGTTGGGGAAAGTGAGGACGTCATCATCTGCACAGTTATTGATCAGATAACGAGCTAAAGCTCTGATCAGTTTGACTGTTGATTGATTAAACACGTTTGACTTGTTCACCACTAGGAGGCAGCAGACTCTCAACGAGACAGTGAGATGGTTCAGAGCTGGAGCTCATGTTGAAGGTTCAGTCGCAAGACTTTATTCTATTTTGTTTTTGGGGGGAATTTTTTGCATTTATGATAGAAGAGTGGGGATAAATTTTGTTGTGTTTCGTTACATTTTGTTACATTTAGTTGCATTTTTGTAACATTGTGCTGCATTTTGTTGTGTTTAGTTAAATTTTGTAACATTTTGTTATGTTTTGTTACGTTTTGGTACATTTTGTTACATTTAGTTCAATTTTGTCACATGTTACGTTTTATTACATTTTGTTGTGTTTAGTTAAATTTTGTAACATTTTGTAACATTTTATTACATTTAGTTAAATTTTGTCTTGTTTTGTTACATTTTGTTATGTTTTGCTACGTTTTGTTAGATTTAGATATATTTTGTGACAATTTGTAACATTTTGTTACGTTCTGTTACATTTGGTTAAATTTTGTCGATTTGTTACTCAACGATTTAAAGTCATGTCATCCTACATCAGAACTTCCTCTGTGAACAGGAAGAATGTCCTTCTCAGCTGCCGTAGTCAGCGTAGTTTGGTAAAACTCTGGAACTCTCTGGAAAAACTGGAGTCAGTAGATTAGGACGGTCTTGATTTATCGCCCCCTGGTGTCTGATATGAGAACTACAGCACAGAGGAGGCGTCTGAACAAACCTGAGGTGCTGCCACGTTGCCGGTGTCTCTGAAACACATCGGTCCATTTATGGGTCCAGGATGATGAACTTTAAGATTCTGATGGTCTGAACCATCTGAGTTTGATTTTAGTTCATTATCGTGTCAAGAGACGATCAGACCTTCACTGATTCTTTGTTTTCTTTGCTCTGGTTTTACTGTCACGTTTTGTTGGTTTTGTTGTGTTTTCAGTTTGTTCCTTTGTGCAGAAACTGTCCTGGATCAGTCACTTCCTGGTTGTCTAGTCAGTAGTCGTGGTCCCAGAACAAAAATACAACGACTCCTTGTTGGACGCAGCAGCAGGATGATGAACCTGAGGATGAAGAAGATTTTGAGGTTTTTTTGATCAAACTACAAACTGACTGAAGCACAACTCTGCACCATCAGTCCCCGTCCAACTAAACCTCCACCGGTCACTCAGATCCCTTCCTCTTCTTCAGAAAAACTTTTCTAAGTGATTTTTAAGTTGGTTGGTTCTTTTACTTCCCTGCTTCCAAAAGTCATGGACACTTTTCACCATCAGTAGTCGACATCTTGGCTACGAGCAGAAGCAAACTTGTGAAATTGGCAGCTGAAGATGGAGACGGTGGCATAACTTCTGTGTTGCATGACTCAGGGGGCATTTTGAGTGGAGTAACTTTGGACTTTTTCTAGTAAGCGGTTGGAAAATATCATTTGTGCAGCGCAGCATAACTCTAAGAGAATTTCCCAACAAAACTGTCAAACGGTTCCTTTTAAACGACAAGCTCAGCAGTCTTTACTCAAGCAGAAACTCGAGCGAAACACACCTCGGCGCTCCACGGACTCGCCCTCACTTATCCTCTGTGAAAACACAGAAACACCTGCACACACGCTGCCATTTTTCATCATCGAGTTACCGAGCTCCTCCGCCTGCAGTCGTTTCCACAGTGCGTCAAAGGAAAAGGGCGGCTGTGGAAGGTGATAGGCTACAATCACCACCGCTGCCACCGTCATCATCATCATCATAAAACACACACACACACAGGGACATGTTTACACACACAGTTTATCGGGAGCCAGAGTGGGTTTTTCTTTTCCCCTGGGCCGAAGGAAAAGAGGTAAAAGTCAACATTTCCAGGGTGATGGTAAATGACGGAGCTGCAGCCGCTCAAACCACAGGCACGTTAAGAAAACACCTGTGGCTCAGGTGGAAAAGCAAAGGCCTCTCGGGCCAAGAGAAGGAGCTCTTTCTCTCAGGATCAACCCTCTCAGCACATGGCCACTTGACACTGGAGGAGCTTAAGGGTGAAAGCCACGATTTTATTGCAGCTTTTAACGAACGCAGTCGACTCTCTGATGTCGACAAAAAATTTGAATTAAAGAGCGTTGAGTTGCCGCTTGATTTAAGCTCAATTTAGCAGTAAAATTAAGACTCTTTTTAAAAGGAAATGCTGCAAAAAGTATAGTTGCTGCTCTGCTGCCATCAGCAGCTACTGTAACATTACTATGAAGGTGTTTCTAGATCAAACACAAAGAAATCACGACTTTTTTTACCCTGAAAACGATGATCCAGAATAATTTCACCAAGAACACAAGTCAAACTCCCCTCAACAGATATGTTACGTTGGTTGAAGTAATATCCAGTTTGACTGTCTTTTGTTTTCACAACCAAATAGTTAACAATGAAAGTAAATGGGGCAGTCAGCCAAACGTATCTAAATTGTCATTTTTTAACCACTAATAAAGCTCAAAATATCACTTCACTTCAGCAGTAGCATGAATAGGGTCCCTACACATAAACTGAAGGACTGATAACTTAGTAAGTGAACCCAGAGTTTATTAAAAACACTGTTTTACAAGACTTACCCAACGTCTGGTTTTATAACAACTGGTGATGAAGGTTGTTCCACATCAGCAGATTCATCACAGACACATCAACCTGTTGTTCAGGAAAATTATGAATCTGCTGATGTGGAACATCCTTAAGTTACTACTTTGCTCTGAACGCCACAACATTACGCTTCAGAAGATGCTCCAGGATTGATTGATTAACAGTTAATACTGCAGAAATTCAACCTTGTTCCCATTTACCTGAAGTCCATGTTTATGCATCTTGTTGTTTTTCCAGACGTCAATGATTATTTCCTGCTCTCTGTGGTTCAGTTGGTTGAAGGTAACACTTCACCTTTTACTTCACACAGTCAAGACAACGCTGGACGAGTCTCTAAAGTCTAGTCCACACTAGTCCACAGGAGTCTCAACAACTGGTCTGAGACCTGTAGTGTTCACACTACAAGACTTGTCAGTGATTGACTCCCGATCACACCGTGACGTCACCAAACTCTACGTCTGGTCACGTGAACTAGACAGGATGTAGCCGCTGCTTCTCACCGTGATTTACAGCCGTTTATTGTTGACGAGCACCGGTGAAGACGCTGCCTCCGACACAGACTAAACCGCTGAGTTCAGGTTTCGTTCCTCTGACGTCGAGACACGAACGAGACGACGATCTGGACGACGACGACACCGACACACTGACGCTGCAGAGAAAACAGGAAGTAGAGACGTTTAGATGTGAAAACACATGAAAACAATCTTCTTCCTCATTGATCAGATCCTCCAGGATTTAATGACGTTACAATCACAACTATTAACACTAATTCAACCAATCATTGTGGATATTCCTGAGGTCTTTGACTGGTGACGACCTATAGCAGCTACAGTCCAGGAAACTGGACTTACACAATAAAAAATAACGTTATGATGGAAACTGTTACTAAACCACTGAACCAGCGTGTAAACATCACCATGGCAACACGCTGGTTTTCACGGTCGAGCTGAAATCAGCAGCAGACCTCCCCGGTACCGGGTAACATCTGGATCAGACGCGGGGAGTTTGTAGAAAGTGAAAATGAAAGAAAAAGCGTTAAAACGTCAGACTTTTAAACGTGGTTGTGAGTGAATCAGTGAGACGGCAGCAGCATTTATCTCACATCCCTCCTCTGATTGGCTGTCGCTCTTTGTCAGTCTCTTCAGACTCCTCCAGTTTTCTAACATGACAGATCCAGTCCCGGTCTCAGACCAGGTCCCGACGGCCTCTGATGGAGTCGTTAGGGCTGTTCACACATTATGATCATTAACTGATGATTCACCAACCATCAGAGGACCAAGTCCACCAGACACCACCACTGGAGACCACTGGTGGAGTCCACTGGTGTCAACTAGAGTTTAACTGTCTTTTACTATTAATTGTGGACGTCAACAGTCCATCTTCCATCTGAGATTCATTAAAGTCGAATCAAAGCCTCAGTTTCAGTGAATTAGAACAAAATAAAACATTGTGTGTGTTTGTAGTAACTGGACATGAATGATACATCATTTCCACCGTCATCAATGTAAAACTCTTCTTCCTACTGAACCAGTTCGTTGACTCACATGAAGTTTTCTAACTGGACGATAATTTGTTGTGTGTGTGTGTGTGTGTTTGAGAGGAAACAGCTTCTCACGTCTTGAGAGCAACAATCAACAGAAACCTGCAGGAACATGGCGCCACCTACAGGCTGTACATGTTAATTACTGTGGATTTGAAGCTCAAGTGAGTTTGTGTTTTCTTGAAAAATCTCCACAAAATGACAATTTTTTGATAAACTTTGTTTCTAGCTGAAGATGAATAACACCAACTAGTGTGTTTTTTTAATTATTTTATTTAATTTATTTTTAAAATATTAAATGAACTGAAAATATTTGAGTTTAAATTTTAGTCCTTTTGTGTCAATTTATTATAATTTATTTTATGTTTATTCAAATACAAATTCATATCAAAATTAATAGAAAATTAAAAGTAGTAATGAGATGAATTTACAGAGTGAATGAGCAGCAGGTTGGAGATCTGTGTCTCTACATGTTAAAAATCTGTGTTTTTATTTTAGTTTTGAAGCAGTTTGTCTCCAATCAGACAACAAACTCAGTTTTACGCTTTTAATTTGAAAACATGTGAAATATGTGGGTGGAGCAGCTACGGACCAATCAAGTTCATTCTCTGTTTTACACTAATTTATTTTGTCTGTTTATAATAAAATGACTAACAACAAACTGTTGTGTTAATGTTTAAACTTTATACATCATTTAAACATTGACTCAAGTATTTTACACATTTTAAGATTCTTGTTTTTCTACTTGAGTGTTTCCTTCTCATGCTACTTTATACTTCGATAGATGCATGAGTGTATATTATATATAATCTGATCATATTTAATCTGTTAATCCAGATGAAGAAGGTTGTTATGTTCATGTATCGTCAGCAGGTGGCGCCAAAGTATCAATGAAAGACACATGAGCAGGACAACGTCCTGAACTACGACAGTAACTTCAGTCTGAACCGGAGCTGATCCATGAAACACATCATCCGACGCTCTGATGGTCTAAACATGAGCCACTAAAACGTCACCAGGTGAAATCTTATCGTAAACGCCACCGCGGCCGGAGTTAATCAGATATGATGCGAAAGTAAACAGCAGTTCAGGAACATGAGCAACACAATGACGCTGATAACGCTGCTTCTCTTTAGTCTGGGAAACAAACGTTGTTAAAGCAACATTTCAGTTTCAACTGTTATGAACCAGAACAAAGTTCTTC
Source organism: Polydactylus sextarius (assembly GCA_016801845.1). Classification (NCBI taxonomy): domain Eukaryota; kingdom Metazoa; phylum Chordata; class Actinopteri; family Polynemidae; genus Polydactylus; species Polydactylus sextarius. The sequence goes on from CM028908.1 coordinate 27,383,909, forward strand.
GTTTGACCTCAGTTGGTTTCATCTGACACCGGTTACAGTTCGTAGCCTTCGACTATTTAACATTAGAAATCCTGATTATTTTCTGTGATAGATGTGGTGCAGCCAACCAAACAGCAAATTAATCAAGTGACCAAACAACCAACCAACTAACAAATGAACCATCAAACCAACCTACTGACTAACTACAACAAAACAAACAACCAACAAATGAACCAATTCACTGAATAACCAACCAACAAATGAAACACCCAACTAACTAGCTGATTAACCAACCAACTGACCAACCATCAAACAAACCAACCAACAAATGAACCAACTGACTGAATAACCAACCAACCAATGACAAAACAACTAACAACAAACAAACCAAAACATCCAACTGACAACTAATTGGTTAACAACCAACCAATCAGCTGATAGATCAACTAACCAACCGAATAAACAACCAACTAAACTACCAACTAATCAACCAACAAACCAATAAACAAACAAACAAACAAACAAACCTAATGGCTAACTACAACCAAACATGACACCTAACTGACTAACTGATTAACCAACCAACGTACTGACTAACCAACAAATAAACCTACAAATAAACCTACAAATAAACCTACAAATAAACCTACAAATAAACCAACAAACAAAACAAGGGACTAGCTGATCAACTAACCAACCAAAAAAAAAAAAAAAAACACACTAACAAACCAACAAACAAATGAAACAGTTAAATAACCAACCACCTGATTAACCAACCAGAGACAGTTTCTCCTCACAGCTTCACCACAACCATCCAATACAACACTCGCTTCACTGCTGCTGATCCACCTTTCAAACCATCATACAACAGGTTGTGGTACAAAAAGCATCAGTTTAAATGTAAATGAACTTTCCCATCGGTCCCAGTAGGATGTTTAGTTGTACACTGTTTGGTTACCAGCTACCAGATAGATAGATAGATAGATAGATAGATAGATAGATAGATAGATAGATAGATAGATAGATAGATAGATAGATAGATAGATAGATAGATAGATAGATAGATAGATAGATAGATAGATAGATAGATAGATAGATAGATAGATAGATAGATAGATAGATAGATAGATAGATAGATAGATAGATAGATAGATATATAGATAGATAGATAGATAGATAGATAGATAGATAGATAGATAGATAGATAGATAGATAGATAGATAGATAGATAGATAGATAGATAGATAGATAGATAGATAGATAGATAGATAGATAGATAGATAGATAGATAGATAGATAGATAGATAGATAGATAGATGATAGATAGATGATAGATAGATAGATAGATAGATAGATAGATAGATAGATAGATAGATGATAGATAGATATGATAGATAGATAGATAGATAGATAGATAGATAGATAGATAGATAGATAGATAGATAGATGATAGATAGATAGATAGATAGATAGATAGATAGATAGATAGATAGATAGATGATAGATAGATAGATAGATGATAGATAGATAGATAGATAGATGATAGATAGATGATAGATAGATGATAGATAGATGATAGATAGATAGATAGATAGATAGATAGATAGATAGATAGATAGATAGATAGATGATAGATAGATAGATGATAGATAGATGATAGATAGATGATAGATAGATGATAGATAGATAGATAGATAGATAGATAGATGATAGATAGATAGATAGATAGATAGATAGATAGATAGATAGATAGATAGATGATAGATAGATAGATAGATAGATGATAGATAGATGATAGATAGATAGATAGATAGATAGATAGATAGATAGATAGATAGATAGATGATAGATAGATGATAGATAGATAGATAGATAGATGATAGATAGATGATAGATAGATAGATAGATAGATAGATAGATAGATAGATAGATAGATAGATAGATAGATAGATAGATAGATAGATAGATAGATAGATAGATAGATAGATAGATAGATAGATAGATAGATAGATAGATAGAGATAGATAGATAGATAGATAGATAGATAGATAGAGATAGATAGATAGATAGAGATAGATAGATAGATAGATAGATAGATAGATATAGATAGATAGATAGATAGATAGATAGATAGATAGATAGATAGATAGATAGATAGATAGATAGATAGATAGATAGATAGATAGATAGATAGTGTGAATGTGACTCAGTTCTCTTCTCGTCTTTCACATCGTGGTAAAAATATTCGCTCTGTTGCTTCACTTCTGAGGAATCTCAAACCCTCATGACTCACTTCCTGTTTGTGTGACACCGTTTTTTTTTTTTTTTCACCTCTGCCTCGATCTCTTTTTTCTCTCTCTACTTCCCTCGTACAGTAAACGCAGTGAAATCCCCATCTGACACGAACCATTTCCCGTGTTAACTCAAAACGAACGCTCACATTTCAGTGTGACTGTGTGGTTTAAGTTGTTGTTTGTTTTATCTCTGTGACCTTTGAGGCTTCCTCCTTGTCCTGAGGTGATGTGGCACGATTTGTTTTCCCACTTCTCTGTTTCTAATCTGTGTTTAACTACCGGACCGTTTCTAAATGTCAGTAGAGATATAACTTGTACAACACGTGGACGTTTGACCTTTTCCTGTTTCTAGGTTTGAACAAGTTTCCTAGTATTTAATTTAATTTTGTCTCCATTAGAAGTTACAGACCCAGGCAGCTCTAAGCTTTAAGAAAATAGAGAAACATGAATATTATCAAGCAGGTTGTAGCACGGTAACCTGGAGTATTTTATGTTTCATTATGAGTCATGATAAATGTGGTGTTTCTAACAGACCACGACCTGCATCCACCTCACAAACAAGACAAAGCCCCGAGACTCTGGTTAAAGACTCTGAACTTTAAAAACAAACAACCTTTAGAGTTAATTTCACTTTGTGAATAAAAAGGCAACTAAAGAGAAAAGAAAGTGGGTCAGATATGAAGCTTCATCACATGTTAGTATGTTAATAACAATAATAATGGAGAAAAAATGTAAAGTTTGTTACTAATTACTGATGGTCTGGAGTCAGTTGAACCCTGGTCTTTATCACTATGACAACGAGTCCATCACCTCCTCCAGATCTAGATTACGTTGGTCGAAGGAAGTCAAGACTTACCCAACGTCTTCTGTCTCCTCCATGTTGTGTTAAAGTCGTACGAGTCGATCACTGAATGCAACGTAAACTGAAGGAGTCCAGTGAAGATTAGCTCCAGAAATGAACGTAAACTTCACTGTTTGCAGCAGTTTGGACAAATATCAGTTAATAATAGTTTGTAAAAACTTTGAAAATAGCGACAAACAACAAGAACGGTCTAGTGTTGCATTCAGTGATCGACTTGTACGACTTTAACACAACATGGAGGAGACGGAAGACGTTGGATAAGTCTTGTAAAACAGTGTTTTAATAAACTCTGGGTTCACTTACTAAGTTATCAGTACTTCAGTTTATGTGTAGGGACCCTATTCATGCTACTGCTGAAGTGAAGTGATATTTTGAGCTTTATTAGTGGTTAAAAAATGACAGTTTAGATACGTTTGGCTGACTGCCCCATTTACTTTCATTGTTAACTATTTGGTTGTGAAAACAAAAGATGGTCAAACTGGATATTACTTCAACCAACATAACATATCTGTTGAGGGGAGTTTGACTCATATTCATGGTGAAACAGACTCTGGGTTGAAACATGAACTGGGACATAAGAGATAAAACTTCCTCCAACGTGTGTCTGGTTATCGTTCATGTAAACCGAGCGACATTTCAGCGAAGGTCGTAACACGATCACGTCCCAACATGAAGTGGGTCAAGTGGGCGGAGCTACTGTATAAAAGGTGAATAGGGTTATGGTTAAATTGATTAAAACCAGTAATTTAAGACAAATCATTAATAAAAGCAGGTGTTGTTCTTTTGTTATTAACCATCTTGGTTTTATTTCCACTGGGAAAACACTCACCTGACGTCATTCTCACCTGAGCAGGGATTTTTTTTTACCTCGGCGCCTCAGGGGGAATAATGAAATACAAACATCTCTATCTCTTTCTGTAAATCACATTCCGATTTCCCGCCTTTATATCAACCGGGGAATTTTACAGCTTTTATCTTGTTTATCCAGCTGTTAATCTGAGTCTGGACACGAAGGGAAAACTAAGTGAAAATGATGTGAAAACACCGTGTCAGTCGGGT